>JZSA01000017.1:0-25782 GCA_000956155.1 Cotesia vestalis
ATAAACTATAAGTGCAATTTTTTAAAAATATTATTTAGTTCAAATTTAGTAATTAAAAAATTTTATTTTATTTTAAATGTTACTTAATAAGGATTCTATTTTTTTAGAATAGCAAAGCGGTTTTTAGATTGTAAAAATTTTTTCGGGGGTGTACTACACGTGTTCTATGCTCCAGAATTGGAGTCAATTGCAGAAACTAGAAAAAAATTAATCCAAAGACGTAGAGATATTTCAGTGAGAATAAAACGGCAAAAAGAAGAAGCTGCAAATTTAAAACATGATTTCTTCGTACCTAAGTATAAAAAATAATTATTCAATTTTTACAATTAAATTAAAACTGTGTAGTATGAATAAATTCATTAGTTTATGGTGATTTTATTACAGGCCGCAATTCAACAGGCAAAAAAAATATCCAACACTACCATTAACTAAAGAGAGACTACAACAACAATATCCTGGGGAATCATTTTCAAGTATTTATGAGGAAATTCCAAGAAATATTGACCCACGTCCAGTTTCTGAACCAAGTCTTCCTAAGCATGAATTACACTTATTACAATCGAGGAGTAAAAATTATAAAGGTCAAAATATTGAAGGTGTAAAAGTAAGACTAGAGCGGCCTAAATTAATTGATACAAAAAAATTATCTCAGTTTAAAGATTCTGCTAAGGATGTTAACATTTTCTCTGCTGTAAAAAAAGTTGATCAAGGTATAACAATTAAATTGCTTCCCAATGCGGAGAGAACTAAAAAAAGAATCTTGATAAGAGACGAAAGGTAGTCTTACTATAAATAATTATATATTAATTTTATTTTAAATAATGATCTTCATTAGATCTTTATTTTTTTTTTTTTTTAGTGTGAGAAATTTATTGCCAAAAGATGATCTTCAAACTTCGATTGAATCTGCAAAAGCTCGTATTCGTAAAGCAATGGAAAAAAATTAATTGAAAATAATTTATAGATATTGAGATGAAACTTGGTACTAAAAGAAATTTGTAAATTATTTTTTCTTATTTTTGATTGAGTATTAAAAACATATTTTTATAATTAGATGTTAATTATAAGAAATAAATTTCACATTGAATTAATAAAAAAAAAATCATTTATTAAATCCAGTGACCTATCGATTTAGGGTAATTTTACCCTGTTACACTCTCATGAGCAGTAACGTACCTATTATAGTCTTGAATAATATTAGGATATTTTTAAACGGGGTACCAACAGAACAAATTTAATAGCTGTTAGACAGTATTGACTGAGCTCGAGTCCCGTAAACTCAGATAGTGGGGACAATAGGCGCACGTCATTTGCGATCCCTACTCCGGCGCCACGCGGCTCAGTTTCTGCAACTTCATCTTTAAGGAGGTCTTTTCGCTTCAGTTGAGTCAAAACAACTTTAGTAGTCAAAATTCGAAAAATTAAAATAAAAAACCCATAAAAATTCCTAAAATTAAAAAACAAATAGTATTGAGGCATTAATCGTTGAAATTTTGAAAATTAAAAAAAAATAATTAAATACAGAAATTAATTTGACTCTTAATTAACGGCGGATTAATCCAAAATGGAAAAAAAAAAGAGACAAAACAAAAAAAATTCAATCTAAACTAAACTAGTTATTTCTGTTTGATTCTTCTCTAATACCGTGTGTTTCGACGAGAGAAGGAATAATTTCTGAATTTTTCACGTTACATAAACAATTTATAAATATCAGATATATAAATATATAAAAAAAATATTTAAAACAATACACAAGATACAATAACACAAAAATACATTTAATACACATGCAGTAGTATCAGGTAATATTCTGTAAATTGTCACGAAAATTCAATAGTTATTATTTTTAATATTAAATATGATTTTCGCACATTCACTGTTTTAATACTATTTCCTTAAAAAGTTCGAAATTTGTCTTCAGAATCTCTAAAAAAAATTTTTATTTAATTTTTAATTGAGTATTATAGTAATATTTTTATAATTAGATTTTAATCGCAAAAAATAAATTTCACATTGAATTAATAAAAAAAAAAACTCATTTATTAAATTTACTTAAAAATTATATATTTTACAATGCACTATATCATTTGATGTACTTCATAAAAATCTAAATTCTTTATTATCTCTGAGGATTCTTTATTTCTTTCAATATAATTATTGAATTTAGTATCGATACATACTAAGGCAATAAAATTCTATATTTAGGATTTTAATATTATACAGCCTTCAGTAAATCCTAATGTCAGGAAAATTTTTAGAGAAACCGGACGAGACACTTAATGTTTCTCTCGTTTAATGTTTCTAGAATTTTATGCTTTAAAATAAAATTCGAAGGGACCATATAAAATAAAATATTTAAAGAAAAAAAAATGTTTTTTTAAGAAAAAATTTATTTAACAAAAATGGTCGTTGTAAGTCACGTCATAACAGGAGAAAATACGAGATTAACGAACTTTTTTCTTCGGAACAGAAACAGGAGGATTGAAAGAAACTTCTGAAGGGTAGTACTGAGAGTACAATTCTTCTGCTGATAATTTAGCTATATCCGCAATCAAAGATCCTTCTCCAGAAGTTGGAACATTGCATGCTAAATTTTTAGCCATTTTTTGAACGGTACTGTGATAATGCCTCTGCAGAGCAACCAGCTCCCATGCAGCTGTTCGATGGGCATTACAATATTCTGGATCATCTAATTCTGGTTGATAAAGCCCTTCACCGACAGAACTATCGGTGTCTAGTAAAATTTCCGTGGTTTTACACAACTGGAGTAATTTTTTGACGACTCCAAGTAAGCCGAGAGATCCGTGGTGCTGTAGTTGTAGAGTTACCGTTAAAATTCTTTTGATGAATGAATTCAGGCGGGCTTGAGTGACTCTTTTTCGACGATTTATTAAGGCCTGAGTAAGACAATGGATGAGAATTTCACAATTTTCTTCATTGCGTGCCATATGAACATCTGGTAAAATTTTATACAGATGTAAATAAAATCTAAAAAAGAAAAAAATTGTTTTAAAAAATAACATATTATTTTTTATTTAGTTGAGTGACATTTAAAAATTTTACCTGTGAGGGTCAATAGTTAATGCCGACCCATGTCCTGAAAGGATTGTAAAAACTGTCTGGATACAGTGCAATCTTTCCCGTAGCCCTAAATTTCCATTAGCTAATAATTTATTGATAGCATTTACCAAATCTTGGTAAAAATCTAAATTTATACAATGAGCAAATCTGTTTAAAATAAAAAAAAATTTATAAATTATCAATTAATTTTTCAAATAGTTTAAATAAAAAAAATTTTACTTACTTAGCCAATCCTTCTAAGCAAGAAGATAAAATTTTAGAATTAGGAAAAGTTTTAATAACTTTAAAATAAATTGTAAAAACAATACTAATTATTTCAGTTAAAACTTTTTCTGCTTGCGCTTTATTTTCTTCAGCTTTAGTTTCGAGAAGTTCTTTTTCAACTTCTTGTAACTTTTTATTTCTTTTACGTTCACGTTTACTCAGCGCTAAAATTCTTGATTTATGATTCTGTAATTTTTTCTGCTTCAATTCTTCGTCACGTTCTTTATCCAAATTAACATTACGAATCCTGAGTGACAAAAGCACTGACAGTGCTTCAGTATGTAGTGAATATTCTTTAGCTTTTATTAACTGATTCAATTTACGCACAATCGTAAGTGTTAATTCTAATTTTTTGTCTTCTTTAAATATTTGAGAAAAACATTTAGCAACTATTTCTCGTACTTTAGGATACTTATTATTCAAATATGGAATTAAAAAACAGACTATGTTTGAAGAATAATTGAAGTAAGGATGAGTAGCTAGTAAATCACACATACATTTGATGGCAACTTCTCCAAGTTGTAATTCAGGCTCAGGAATAATTCTATGATCACCTTTTTTTGGTCTCAATTTTCCAGCCAGCTTTTCTAATTTTTGTAGATACATTTTATAATACTTCAATAATGATGCCTCATAATTTTGTAAATTAAGTGTATCCTTTTTAACTGAAAAAAAAAAAAATAAATAAAATAAATTATAATGTAATGCTTTATATAATTGATCGTAGGACAATTTTTGAATTTTTCTTGAAAAATAAACTAAGCATAGAAAATTATTTACAACAATTACATTTATAATTTTTCAGAGCTTCTAAAAATGAAATTTTCAAATAAAATAATTTTGCTATAATTTGTTTGTTAAAAAAATTCTAAAAATTATCAGATGTCTTTCAATTTCAGTATTATAATTCAGTGTATTGTTTAAAATAAATAAATAAATTACAAATGTACTTTAAAAAAATTATACTTACGTTTTACTCCTTCTTGCTTGAGCTGGTATAGGTGGTAAGACGGTAATATATCTTTAAAGACCTCCAGTAATGAAACAGCCGCAAGTTTCTTAACAGTAATATAAATACCCGGTGTGTTTTCTTCCATAAAATCCAATAGAACCGTAAAATTTTTAACTTTTATTTCAGGATTTTCCAAGAGAGTACTGGCAGTCAATCCAATCTTAATTTTCCTTTCATTCAATAGTTTCCGCCTGTGAGCCATAAGCTCAATCTCTGACATATCTTTTTTAACTTTGATATTTTGTTTTTTCATTTGAAATGTTTCTATAAATTCATTATCACTGTCATTTTCAACTTCTTCCTCAATATTCTCATTTTCATTAAATTTTTCCTCTTCCTCTTCACTTTCAATGTCTTCTTCAATAACTTGTTTCTTAATAGATCCATCCTTTGTTTTTAATGGCAAAAGAAATCTAATACGTTTATTACCTTCATTTTCATTTATTTTTTCTCTTACTTCTTCGTATTTATCTTCAATCAATTCTTCATCAAATTTTCATTTACTTGCTTTCTTAACCTTAATTTTTTTAGAATCACTATTTATTTTAGAAATTTTTTCTGACGTTTTTACCGCCATTTTTAAAAAAGTTTTAATACTTTTAAACAACTTTATTCTCTAATTAAATTATTATTAATAATAAAATATTTCAAAAAACAATTTTAATTAAAAGAAAAACATCAACACGTGGGAATGATTTGGTTAGACTCCGGCTCACAAGCTTGCAACACGAAAGACAGATTAAAAAAAATATACAATGCGTTCACGTTTGCTTTTAAGTTTTAGCGCATGCGCCATTAGAGGCGCAGAAATTTAAACAGCGCGAAAAAAATTATCAAGTAATCGTAAAATAAAAAAAAAAATATAAGTAATTGTAGAAAAAAATTTTTGTTTATTAATACACACTTATACATTCGGAAAAAATAGTAAATAAATTAATTATTTCATAAATAATGAAATTCGCAGTCATAAATCATTAAATAAAAATACATTCTTAGTTTATTAATGTAAGTAAAATAACTTCAATAATTGTTGACTCTATAAAGTCAGAAAATTAGTTAAGATTTTATAAAAAAAAACT
The DNA here is from genome assembly GCA_000956155.1 of Cotesia vestalis. Lineage (NCBI taxonomy): Eukaryota > Metazoa > Arthropoda > Insecta > Hymenoptera > Braconidae > Cotesia > Cotesia vestalis. The sequence goes on from JZSA01000017.1 coordinate 5,437, forward strand.
ATTAATAATATTAATTAAATAAGACAATACTATTATAAATTGAAAAATTAAAAATAAAATGAAAAAACTTATAATTATATAATAACAGTCTTATCTAAATCCCACTGTGCATTACTAGATTTAATTTTCGAATTTAAATTTTTACTGCGTGGTGGTGTATTTTCTTGTTGATATGGTTTAGCTGATAGAGCTTTACTCCTAAGTATTTGTTGAGGCGATTTACTCGGAATTTCAGATTTATGACTATTAGACCGATTACTTAATGGTGTGCGTCCTCCCGCCAGATTCGATGACTTTTTATCATTAATTATTCGCTTGGAATCCTTAGGTTTGTGCGCTGTCTTCTTTTTCTTGATAGCAGGCTCCTTGCCAACTGCATTTTCGTTGGTTTTTTCCAACAAAACATTACCAGTCTTTTCAGGTTTAGAGATTGATTGATCTTGATCAAACTCAATGATAATTTCTTCTGGTTTAGATGTCACATTCTTGGGCTTAGGCTCTTCAACAAGATCTGGCGACATTGAATCTCTCCAAATTCGTATTTTTTCTTCAGTATCGACCTTAGTTCTTTTATTTATCAAAGTTGAAATATTAGTAATTATCTCCAAATCCTCTTTCACTGTCTTTATTTCTTTATCAGCGCCGGTTAATTCTTCATTCATAATCTCATGGGTAGACGATAATTTTTCATCTGTCTTTATAGCTTTTAAATTAGGAATAACAGTTAACTGCCCATCCGAATCACTTTCATCGGAGCTACATTTAGCAAACAGACAATCGTCGATGCTCGTGTTAAATTCATCATCTAGGTCTAAACGTTTTTTCAAATCCGATGGTTGTTCAGAGACAATTTCCGGCAGAACTTGAATTTCCGATATATTGAAATCAGTGGTAGTTTCACAATAAGCCAATTGTGGGTTTAATACTTCTGTAGTACATTCCATTGAATTATTTTGATTTTCATGTGGCCCATTACGTTTAGGTGACTTAGGCTTTAAAATTGGCGTTCTATCAAAATCAGCGGCTGGAGAACGTGGATCAAGCCTGTTAATAAGCATCTGTGGTGTATCCATTGCTGGGGCTTCTTCTATCTTTACAACAGGAGTCAAGTATTCAGGCACATGTTTAACCTATTATCAAAAAAAATTAATTAGTATTTTAATTTCTATTTTAACTATAATAACTCGAATAATTCTAGATAGATACAATTTTGATATAATTTAATGATACAAAAATAACATTTTACATTAATAAAGTCTGTAAAATTCCAATTGGATAAAATTAATAACGTTGAATTTTAGGGATGGGTACTTTTTTTCTAGTTTGCCTTTCAGGGGTTAAAATAAAAATTCTACTTACCATAATAGGTGTCCGCGTGCAAGGAACATTGGGAGATCGAGGATCCAAAGTTGCATGTGCTGATGATAATGCTGAAACAACACTATCAATATCAGTTTCAAGATATTGTTTAGGTTGTAAATATTTAGGTATAGCTTTTGCTACCCGTCTAGGTACACCAGTAGGTGTTAGATCAACCTGAAAATTACACAAAAATAAAAAATAAAAATCTGCCACAATTAGAAATATTTTTTTAATAATTTGAAAAAAAAATTCAATTGAATAAAAAATTTACCTCGATTGGAGTTCTCAATATGCCAGCAGATGCAGATCGTGGATCAGCTGATAATTCTTTCCTTGTCATGATCGGAGTGCATTGATGATTTTCTTGGTTTTTTTCAAGTGTCCCCATTTTAATTTGACTTGATAATTTCGATTTACTGTTAACGTCTTCATCGTGAAGAAATAATTTACTTGTTAAATTACCCATGATACTTTATAACGTAAAATCGAAAAATAAATTACAAATTTTTTAAACGTAACGGTCGTTTTATGCGTGATGTACAAAATTACATAAACGTATTTTATAAAATCAAGTTCACTAGTCAATTGTATATTATAATTATCACTTTTTTCACTGAAACTTTAATTCAGAACTAACCTATTAAATTTTTCTGTTCATCACGTTTCGTTGGAGATGAAAAAAAATATATAATTATCAAATTTGTAACTGAATTAAATAGTACACAACGCACGACCGACGAGGAATGTATTGTGTTGTTTTCTCTACCCCACCTCACTTTTTTCTATAGTCCGTTACAAACTTTACATTTTTAAATCCCACCAACCACGGCAATTCTTTTATTTATGGTGGCGCTGTCTGTAAAAATTAATTCTTTTGGACAACACTGAAGTTGACAGATATTAAAAATTTTTTTGGAATTTTATAGCAATTAAATTATTAAAAAAAAAGTTTTACATGTGAAAATTAATAAAAATTACAAGTGAAAATTTTTAGAAACATTTTTTTATTGTAATTAATTTGTTAAAAAAATTTTTAAAATTAACAGCTGACCGCTAACGTCAGTATTATAATTCTTTTAGGTATTTTGTGACTCAGCTGATCAATAGAATTTTTAATCTACCAACATTGGTTAAAAAAGTATCATTTGTTATGTTTAATTTATTATTTTTATGTTTTCACATAACCCACAAAAAAACGTAAATAAGTGATGACACTGAAAAAAATTAAAAAAATTTTTAAAATCAACAGCTGACAGCTAACTTCAGTGTTGTAATAAGTGTTATTGTTACAGTTTTGATTAAAAAAAAAATTAAATAAATAATGAATAATAGTAAAAAAATTAATGTAAGTTATTCATCATTAGTTGGTTTAAAAGCAGAACTTCTTCGTAAACATGCTGAAGTTGAAGAAGCCAAAGCTAAACAGTCTGTTAAAAAGACAAATTTACCAAAAGCTAAAGTTAAAACAAAAACAATTAAAAATAAAGAAGAGAAAAAATCTAATAATAAATCAGGAAAGGTAACAGAAATTGAAGATATTAATTTGTTAAATAAATCCAAGTACATGCTTGAAGCTAAATCTAAACTTTATGATAAATTAAAAAAACAAGGATATCGAGGGGGTAATCGTAATAGTTATGGTAATGATGATGATGATGACAGTAATCGCTATTTGGTGGATTTTTCAAATAAATCGGATGAATCAGAGCCTGAAATTCATCGAGAAGAAGATTATAATGATTACGCTTCAGATCCAGAGGAAGATTGGGTTGAGTATCAAGACTGTTTTGGGCGCACGAGGAAATGTTTGAGAAAAGATTTACCTAAAATGAAAGAAAAGGATAATTTAATCAAAGAAGAAATAGTCGAAAAAAAGGTTGAAAATGAAAATGAAAATAACAATAAAACACAGTATAAATTTATCCCACCAGAAAAAGAACCAGAGATAGAAATAATGCGAAAAAAATGGGAAGAACAAGAAGAAAAATTAACTCACAAATCAGATATTCATTATCAGGATGTTTTGTTTGATGAAGCAAGAAATCATGGTGTTGGTTACTATGCTTTTTCGCAGGATGAAGAAGAGCGAGCTAAACAACAAACCAATCTCGCTAAACTACGGAAAGAAACTGAGCAAAGGCAAAAAGAGCTTGAAGAAATAAAAGAATTAAAAAGTAAAATGGAGCTGAATAGATTGAAAGCTGCTAGAGTTAGACAGAGGATTAGAGCTGGTCTACCACCGGAGCCTACTGAAGAAGAAATTGCCAAAGACAGTCAGGCAACAACAGCTGAATCTTCTTCACCTGAATCAGCGGCTGCTGACTGCCAGCCAGCTGCTTCTACTGCTTCTGAATCAGATACTTCAACTGAAGCTAGTAATTTGAAAGATTCTGAGCATCAAGAAAAAAATAATTTGAAGAATATTGAAGATAAAATCAAGGCGTTTGGAGAACTTTTAGGCAAGCGTCCGAAATGGCGAGAATTGTCTCAAGAAGAATGGATTCAAAAACGTCGCAAAGATCGTCATGGCGAATTCGCTCCGGTTTATGATAATTTTATGAGTAAAGGATATTTAAAACATAGCAAAAACTACCAATTAGTAGCAAAACAACTTGACGAGGAAGATGATCCTCTGAGACTTAAAATCAATGGGCCAGATCCTACAGATTTATGGGACCAATATGGCCCAGACAATCAAGATCAAGAAGAAAAAGTGAAACCTATTATTACTCCTAAGGTATCGAATGTTGAAAACATTCAAAATTCTATGTCAGCTCCGTCAGATATTTCTACAATTGATTTTTCGCAACCTCCTCCACCGATTCATCCTCATGGGCCTAGTGAAGTTAATCCTCCTGTAACATCTCTTCATTCAAGTGATTCAAGTGACGACGACTCAGATATTATTGGACCACTTCCACCTTCAACAGTTACTGAGGATGATTTAAATCTATCACAAATTCCACTTCCAAGTGATACTTTGCCTGATAAAAATAAAGAGACTACAAGTACAAATAAAATGAATGTAGATAGTGAAAAAATAGCCGAAATGCTGAAATATTTAAGAAATAAGTTTGATGGTGTAGATAATTAATCTGTTTTATTTTTATGTATTTATGAATGTTAAATAAATTTTTAATTAGATAAAATTAATATTAAAAAAAAATTGTTTTTTTTAAATACAGTCTATTTACTTCTAGATTTAGTTTTTATGATATATTTTTATGACAAGTGTCTGCTAATTTCAGCGTCATTAATTTTTGTCATATGTAAGAAGATAAAATTTTTATTTCAAGTATTTTTTTTTTTAATTTAATTTTTTAAATTATTATACTAAGCAGAGTAATTTAAAACTTTAATATGAAAATCAAATAAGCCGACATTTGAAAATTTTTATAATTATTTTTATTGAAAAAAATTGTTACAATAAAATTAAAAGAAAAAATTTTAAAAATTAAACGTGCAATTTTTTTTTAAGTATTTTTTTACTTGCAATTTAATTGTTGAAAAAAATAACACTGAAGTTGACAGAAATTAAAAATTGTTTTAGAATTTTGTAGCAATTAAAATATTAAAAAAAAAATTTAACATGTGAAAATTAATAAAAATTACAAGTAAAAATTTTTAGAAGCATTTTTTTATTGTAATTGATTTATCAAAAAATTTTTAAAATTAACAGCTGACTGCTAACTTCAGTATTATAAAATTAAAAAAAAATGTCAGCTAAGTTTAGTATCATAAATCTAATTATAAGAATAATTAATAAGAATTTAAAATGTAAGCAGTGACATGCGCAAAATAAACAACTAATGACATCTACAACGATAGACCAGCACATTCGAGACGTAAAAATGATCCTAGTATAGACGCGATTTTTCTGTAAGTTCTATATTATTTTTCATTCAGTAATCAGTATTGAGTTTCTATTTAAACAGTGATGGCGTCGAAAAATCATCGATGGCTCGTAGACTCTGGAATTCTACGTAAAAAAAATAATGAAGAGGAACCGCAGGAGCTATTGGTGTTTGGATACAGCTGCAAACTATTTCGAGACGATGAGAAGGCCAAAATGATTGATCACGGGAAGCATTTGATACCGTGGATGGCTGATAACGCATTAAAGATAGACAGGTCCGTTTTTATAACCTAGAATCAAATATAAGTCTAGGATATAATTACTATTATTTTCTTCTTGTTAACGCACCAGTACGTTTTAAATACGTAAAGGTATGACCAACAGTGTCAAGAGGACGGTGATGGAGCATCGATAATCAGAGATTGTGACATTCTATAAAAATGACATGCTTCAAAATACTTAATGATATCAGAGAGATAAATTTTGGATAAGAAAAAATCTGGAGACTGTTTAAGATTTCTGCAGGTGTGACCCGAGCGCTGGACAACGTCCTTCTGGAGCGGGGCATCCAGGACAGGTGATGAGCGGGCTTGTATCCTTGTCAAATTTCAAGAAGTATCCTTGTTGTCGACGAACTTCCCTCCAGCAAGGTGAGAGACAGGGTAGAGAGTCAATCGACAGCCGAGGATCGTATTTTTTTACGGTTGCTCGGCACGGTATGTATTAATGTCCAAACTTGACCAATACGGCGTGGTACAGAGCGAATGGTTTATATTTTTTCCCCTGATTTATCTTTATTATCATTGTCATTATTATTATTGTTATTGATGTTGTTATTTTTATAATTATTATTATTATTATTATTTTATTAATAATTTTATCGATTTATAATTCACAATAAAAAATGTAAGTCCTTACTTTATTCCTGCTATTTTATAAAAATTTCATCTTTCCTTTCTTGTTGATAAAATTTATTCTCAAAAAATTTTTTTTTTTATTTTTTTTTTTTTTAGGAGTTATATATAATTGCAAGGTAAAAAAATTCATTTTTTTTTTATTTTCAACTATATATAATCGCTTAAGGCGCAATATTAAAAATCAATCCCTCTGGCCTACCGTTGACAAAAAAAAAATAAAAAAATATACATCCTTTGTATTTTTACCCATTATTGCAGCTTACAACTTACAACACAGACAGGACTTTTTTTATCACTAACATTTTTTTTTATTTTCAGGTGCCGAGCAGAATTAAATAATAATGATCCTTAGATAAAATAATTATTTATTATTCTCTAACTTAATTTTTATGTGTCTTTAGATACGATGGACGCGGGGCACTGGCGGATTTGCGAGTTCACGAGCCGCCATCGGGTGGTTTTGATGCACGTACTATCCTGACTGAAGATGAACTTAAAATAGAGCAGCTTTGCGATGAAGAAAGGTATCGTTCTCTCTACAACAATGATGCTGAAGAATTAATGTATCATGGTACGTTTTAAAATCAAAAAAATATTACCTAAAAAACTAATTAATATTTTCAATTTATTAATTTTTTTTTTATTAAATAGAGGAAGAAATGAAAAGACTGCATCAAGCTCTGGGAAGTGACAATACTTATGGACAAGTCGCTTACAATTATGATGACCAAGATAATCAAATTGGTGTTGGCGATGATTCACAGAGTCCCAAACCATCAGACGGCTCACAAGATGATGACGATCAGGCTTTTACTCTTCCTCCTGAATTAGAAGCGCCCGAAGGCATGGTTATGGTAAATATAAATTATATTAATGTCATAAAAAATTAGTAATAATTAAATAATTGCATGTATAATGATGAATTATTTTTACAGCCGGAAACGCAAAAACTTAATGCCATTATTACGAAAACAGCGTTATTTATAAGTCGTCAAGGCAGTCAAATGGAAATTTTAATAAAAGCCAAACAGTCAAATAATCCACAATTTGCATTCCTTTCAATAGAAGGAGCACTTCATCCTTATTACAAGCTTGTTCTTGATGCTATAAAACAAGGAAAATATAATCCAGAAAAATTGCCCGAGAAAGAAGAGTCTGGTAAATTTTATAATTCTAAAAAATATTTTTTTAAACAACATAATGGAGTATCTATTATTTATGTAATTTTTATTTTATTATTTCAGAGTCTGATGAAGAGTCGGATGAAAATGACGAACCATATCTACATCCTAGTCTTGCATCGTCATTGACTAAAGTTGAAGCGGTAGGTTGATGAATTAAGAAGATTAAATAATTAAATAATAAATAGAAAGGTTTATAGTTATATAACAAATGTCCATTGAGTTTATCAACTCCGTTTGGTAAGCACGAAGCTGAAAACTTTATTGACATTTCAATTATGCGCAGTTGTCGAAGGTTTGTGACGTTGATTAAATAATATAAATTTCATTATAAATTTGACGTAATGAGATTAACATAAACCTTCGAACTACGAGTTTCTGATAATGAAAAAAAAAAAAAATTATTAATTTTCTCGCACTGCTAATTTATATCTGAAATGTTTCTGTTTCCAGGGCTGGTTCTGGTATGCATTTGGATCCAATGTTGCGTTCCTTTGCTTTTTTTTAAACCACTCTACGCACTACGCGATTTTTGATCTATCTTTCGATATTTGTAGCGAAGATTATTAACAATGTAATTCTATTTATTGAAAATTAACAATAAATAATAAAGTCGCTCTCACAAATATCGCTTGACAGATCAACTCTAGCAATTTAATTCATATTTTTTAACATGATTAAATTCTAATTATTTTTTTAAATTGTTCAACAGGCGCCCAGTATACCGAGTATACAGTACAAACCATCGGCAGACTGTGCGTATTCGATGTTAGTCAACAAAATTACGGGTAAACCTCCGCAATCAAAAAATCCACCATTTTCACCTGAACTGCCTGCTCAACAAGTACCGCCGTCTGAATATTGTCCACCGGTATCCTCACAGGTAATCAATAATTTATTTTAATTTTTGTTCTGAAAATTTTTTTGACTCTATTTGTAGTCAAATTTATAATTGAATAATTTTTCAACAGAGTTATGCTGCTTATCCACTTACACCACAGCAATATTCTCACGGTCCAGTAATTTACGGTCCGAACGGACAAGCTCAACAGCCATCAATGGCATTAATGTCAACAGCACCAGTACCGGATACTCCATCAACACCAGTAATAAAAGAATCTCCCGCACCACTCGTACCTTATGGACCTACTCCACCTAAACCTTTAAGTAGACCTTCTTTTATTGTCCCACCCGCTGATGTACAAATAATAATTGACAAGATGGCCAGCTATGTTGCTAAAAATGGTCGTGATTTTGAAGCAATTGTGAAAGCTAAAGGAGATGCTAGGTTTAATTTTCTTGAGCTATCTCATCAATATCACGGTTATTATGCGCATAAATTAACCATTTACGAGGGTGCTGTCAATCCTAAAGTACTTACTGAAGAAGAGTTGTTGCGCAAACAAGAGCCGCAAGAAGAAAAACAGAAAAGATTGGAAGAAATTCAGAAAAAACAACAAAGAATGGAGGAAGTACAAAAAAGAGTTAAAATGATCCAAGCGAAAAAGAAAAGCGAAAAGCAAATTACCACTGTATCATTTTCAATCAAAAAACCAAAAGATAGTGATACTGCTGTGATGGAAAAACGCAGCGCTTTGCCAATGGAAGAAAGCGATGATGAGAAGGACGAGAAAGATGAGAAAAAGGATCCAAGTTCTAAATCAAATTCTCCTTTATTTGTTGTTGGTGAAGAACATTCTTCATCAAAGCAGGATAAACTTGATCTTACTTCAAATAATGAAACAGAAGAAAGAGACTTTGTTGACCTTACTGATGATATCCTTGACGATTGCCGGAGTCAAGTTAAACACAAGTCAATAGAAACAAAAATAAAAGACAAACTTGCCGCTGCTGCTAGGGATAAACTTGCATCTAGTTCGCGGGAAAAACAGCTTCAACTTGAAAGAAAGAAAAAAGCAGCCATGTTTCTTAGCCAAATTCAAGCACCTGCATTATCTAAATCAAATATTGAGATGAGGACTGAAGATGATTTGGATGAAGTTCATTCCATTCCATCGCCAACGCCTGAAGAAGTCGAGGATTCACGGTCAAGAAATAGTTCTTTAATGAGTAGATTAAAGAGCGCTGATCTCGGAGTCAAACGGTCAAGACCAAAATCATCTTCTAGATCGAGGTCTGCCTCCAGATCTAGAAGCCGAAGCCGCAGTTATTCTGATAGGCATAAATATCATTTTTTTTTTTATTGTTTTTGATCGTTAAGATAAACTAATGTGCGTCAATGACTTAGTTCAGCGATATATTCCATGGTAAGGTTTGTGTAAATTATCTTCTTATCTTCTTCGTTAGTTTTTATTAACTTTATGACGTCCAAGAGCCAATGGATGTTTATACATAAATAAACTACAAGACGATATTTTTTATCACTAGAAATTAAATTGAAATTGATAAGTAATTCGTTGAAGTATACACTAATTTATATGGACAGAGTATTTTTTAAATATTTTGGAGCTATACTATTTTATAATAAAATAATTAACTAAATATTTATTTCATGAAGCTAACATACTTGAAGATGATTTTATCAATTTATTTTGTACGCCAAAAATATAAATGATTAAAAATTAAATGTTACATGAGGGATTTTGATAGACTGAATAAATATAATTTTTCAAGAGTAGTTATTTCATCAATGTAACTATAACGCAAATAATTTATTTTGATTGTTAGATCTAACTAAACGAGTTCTATTGTAGTACTAATAATATAAATATTTTTTAAAAGGATTATTAAATCAAACGACGGAAGTTAGGTGACTTGAATTATGAGTATAATTTATGAGAGTTAGACAACGCGTAGAAGATATGATTGTGATTATAACAAATTATTTGTATACCTACTTTGAAGGACAGTAAAAAATAAAACTATCGTCAATTATGATAGGAGAGTAATAAAATAAAACATCAGTTTTTAGTGATAAGAAAAAGTAAAATATAATTGCAAATACGTCAAAACAGTTATGGAAAATTTTAATTATTCAATATCGTTATGCTTTTCTTGCAATAAAAAACTTTCTATCGATTTGATAAAAGTTCAGGAAAAATTTTTTCATAATGATGAAATAATTGATAGAATATTAAAATACTTAAATTTTTTACATAATTGTATGATAAGCATTAAGATATTGACAACAAATTATATATTGATGATGTAAGGGGTAAATCGGACGCAAATATAAAACATCTTCAGTTGTAAATATTAATGTCAGTTTGTGGTATCAATTACTCGCAGTATTTTGCTAAAATTATTTGAAATGGCATCTAAATTGAGTGTAAGTACATAATTTTATTATTAACTCAATAATATTATTACTTCATTGGATTAAAAAGAAGATATGAATCAAATTTGGAAAATTTTATAGAATTTGTTGAACACATTTTCAAGATAGATAAATTATGTTCATTTTAGAACTGAAGAATCGACTTTAAAAATTGTTTAAGAAATAAAAATAAAAGTTATGCTATTTATAATTATATCCAAATCTTAATAATTCATAACATCCTCAATGTATCTCAAATAACAGAATCAATTATGAGAATTAAAATAGCAGTTAGTAGTAGAAATATCAAGTTACAACTTGTTCGCGTCCACTTTCCATTATCTTATTTTCTGCTATCCAGTTGAGCTTCTTCAATTTCTCCATTCTTTAGTTTTTATTATCAGCCTCTTGCTAATTTAAAAATCATTTCAATGATTTGAGAATCCAAATTTCTCAGAATGTTTTAACATTTAAAAAAATTTCAGGGTTCTAAAAAAATAAATAATAACATAATTAAATAATTTACAGTTTGGATAAATAATAAAGTTTTAAGTTTAAATAATATTAAAATTATTTATCAATGCATAATTTTTTTTCGTGATAAAACTTTTCGGATCATCACAAAGTCATATTTTAACCCAGTTTTTAATTCAAATAATCATTAATAATTTATAAAGCTCTTTTTTAAATTAATTTTTTTATAATAAATCAATTATGATAAAAAAATATTTTTTTTATTGCTAGTTTAATTAATAAAAAAAAAAAATTATTTTTCGCTGTCAGCTAATTTTAGATGAAAATTACCTTAGCAGATAGTTAATAATTTTAAGAATTTTTGTAAAAAATAAATTATGCCAAAAAAAAAATTTATAAAAAAAAATTGACATTTAGAAATTTTAAAAAACTAAAAATGCAATTTTTTAAAAATAATTTTTTGGAGCAAATTTTAGAGTTGAAATTTATTTTAAAGCGAAAACGATAGTTTTGTTCAAAGTTAAGGTTATCAAGTTTTTAAAGGATTAAACAATGTTTATTTACGCATTTTTTAAAAAAATATGCGAAATCGTGTCAAGGTGTTTTTATCAGTAGCTAGTGAGCTTAAAACTTGAAACAAATAATTTTTCCAAGATAAAATTTTTTTTTGCGAGTGTTTTCTAATTTTGATTCGACGAATTAAGAGCCCGCAGTCAAAGTTGTATAGACTCAAAGTTTACCTTGAACTCATTATACTAATATAATGTTTTCTTAGAGAAGAAGAGTAGTGTTTTTAGCACGTGGTGTATACGGTCATTTACACTTACTGTAGATATGTATATACTAGCTGAAGTTAACCGAAGAAAAATAATAAGCACGTGATGTGATGTTTACGACAAAGATCGTACACATATTTGTTGTAGATGATTTTAAAGAGGGGAGAAAAGTCTTTGTACGTTGATTATTTCTTGGCTTAACTTGCCACGCAGTACGCCAGTAAAGTATACCTATATTCATATTACTTATATTAAAAATATTTAGGTGGGGTGAAAGCAATAAAGTAAAGACACATAGACGCTCGAACTCAGTCAAGCTTTGGTTCCCGGCTTATTTTCTTTGAGTCAACAAGGAGTTTATCATTTCGCGCAAGGACTAAAAAGTCTTTGCGTTTGATATTAGATCCAATAAATCCGTCGAAAATTCTTCTCGAAGCCAAAAAGTTGTATATATTGGGGCCAGAGGTTCCCTGACAATAAGTCACTCTCGCCCCATGTAAAATATATACACATAAATATATTTTTTATAAAAAAATAATTTTTTTACATAAATTCATCAATTTCTTCTTAATATTTCATCATCCTCAACATCATGTTTACCATAATGACTTATCGTGCAGCTCAGCAGCCATACCAGACTCAGGGTAAGACCTACAATAAATTAGTAATTTTTTTTTTTTTTTTAATTTCAAGGTTATGAAGATTTAGGAGTTGAAAATATTTCTTTGTCATTATAAGGAAGATAAAAAGATTATTTTTGAGTCCTTGAATTTGTAAGAGATTAAGAAAAGCTGTTAACATTGAGTCGTAATTAATAGATTAAATTTTTTAAATTAGAGACTAGAGATAAAAACTAGATAATTAATAAACTAAAGTTAGCCGACATTTAAAAATTTGTTTTTAATAATTGAATTAAAACAAAAAAATATTTTTTAAAAATTGCACTTACAGTTTTTTAAGTTCTTTACAAATGAAATTTTTTTTTTATTAATTTTTTCAATAAAAAAAACTTTTAAAAATTTTTAAATGTCGGCTAACTTAATTTTTATAAAAAATAACCTTGAAATAAAAATAGCATTAAAATCAGCTGTCACTTGATCATTTAAAAAAAAAAATTGAATTTTTAATTTCTAACTTTTCATTTTTCTTTCCATAATTTGTTACAAAAATTATAAAATATCTGCAAAAATAATTTTCATAAACAAAACTAAAAATTATCTTCAAAACTCCAATCACAATCGTTTATTTTTTACGATCCACAGAAATAACTTGCAACAATTCTCAGAACAAGGATCATAAGCGTAAAACAAATTTAAAAAAGATGGTAAGATTAGTTTTGACTTATGCTCTTCAGTAATTGGCCATGTCATTTTTTATCCCGTACAAGTAAAGTAAACTTAACGACCCTCGAACAATTTTCTCTAAAAAAAATCTATTTTATTTCTTCCAGATTATACAAAATTGCGCTACTACTCTACAATACAAGATCCAAGTGAGTTTGGTTAGTCAGAGTCCAACGGCACGTACAAAAATACTTCCCGAATAGAAGCCTTATGGGATTTTGGTATAAAAAAAATAACACGAGGTCAGATGAGTCATATGATGTCATTTTAAATTCACATATGAAAATTCAATAGATAAATAAAATTTATCAGCTTCTATTGGTCGCATATAACCGTTATCTTTCAAGGTAAGTCCACTTAAATATAAAAAACTATCCTGCAAAAATAATAGCATGCACTTGTATTTTTTTTATAATGCTTCTAAAAATTTTCACTTGTAATTTTTATTAATTTTTTTTTTCTAGTAATTCAATTGATATAAAATTCTAAAAAAATTTACAATGTCTGTAAACTTCAGTGTCATCAAATTTCAGAAATAAAATAATTTTCAATTAAAAAATACATTTAAAAAAATGAAAATTAAATAAGCCGACATTTAAAAATTAAAAAAATTTTTTTTATTGAGAAAATGACTACAAAATTAAAAAAAAAAAATTCACTTGTAAATAATTTAAAAAACTGCAAGTGCAATTTTTTGTTCTAATTTAAATAGGTGGAATTTTTTAATTTAATTTTTTTAAAAATAATTTTTAAAGTCTGCCAAAACTTCAGTGTCATTTTTTAAAAATATTTACATTATTAGTTTAAATGATTTCAAGCATATAAATAGACAATATTGCTTTGCAATAATAACTCGTTACATTAAAGAAAATAATGTTTTATTATTAAAAACAAACACCATTAATTTATCACCGAGATTATTTTCGCATTTAATAATGATTTTATAATTCTTATAGATTATTGTTATCACCACTTCATAAAGCAAACATATTAAGTAAACACATACTATCACAGCTTATTTCATAAAGATATTTTTGAAGTATTAGATATTCATACAATTTATTAAATTAAGCGTTAATAATTTAAATAAATCGATTGGTAAAGACTAAAGAAACAATGAGGATAATTGAGTCGATAACAAGCCGTCTTTGTCGCAGCTCGTATGAATCACTGGCTTAAATTTGATAAATTCAAAATGACTGTAAAAGAAGCTTTAATTAAATTAAATGACCTGGTGGATGAAAGTGATCCTGATACTTCATTACCAAACATCGTTCACGCTTTTCAAACTGCCGAATCCATCAGAGAAAAACATCCGGATTTAGATTGGTTTCAATTGACAGGATTAATTCATGACTTAGGCAAGGTATGATTAGTATTTTTTATTATATTATTAAATAAAAATTAATTTAGCTGACATCTAAAAATTTTTACAATTTTTTTTTATTGAAAAAATTATTACAAAAATTAAAAAATTTTTATTTGTAAAAAATTTTAAGTGCAATTTAAAAAAAATATTTTTTTTGTTCTAATTTAATAAATAAAAAAAAATAAAAAAATTAGAAACGTCGACTAACTTTAGTATTATGTTATTTAAATTTTAATCTTCTTTTCTAACTATTTTATAAATTATTTTAATTAAACTGGTAATAAAATAAGAAAAGTTGATTTTTATTTGCGTTAAAGACATTCAAGTTATTTCTAAGAATTTTATATTTTTTCTAAGTTGATATATTTTAATACATGACATCATGATTAAAAAACTTGTTAATGATTCACGTTTGAAAAATTTTTTATCTAAAAATAACAAACTTCATTAAATATTTCAGCAAAAGATTTTTTGAATAAACTTGACTAACACAGTTAAATAAATATTTGTTAATCAATAAAATTTTTCAATTGTAAATATCAATTATTTAATACAGGTAATGGCATTCTATGGTGAACCACAATGGGCTGTTGTTGGAGACACATTTCCTGTTGGCTGTGCTTGGGCAGATTCAATAGTTTACAGAGATACAAGTTTTGATAACAATCCAGATGGTAAAGACAAACGTTACAAGTGAGTAAATCTTCCCTAACACATTTAATTTTTTAATTAATTCTCTTAAGCAAATTTAATTATCATTATCATTTTTTTACAGTACTAAATTGGGCATGTACAAAGCTAAATGTGGCATTGACAACCTAATGATGTCTTGGGGACACGATGAATATTTATATCGTGTTCTCAAACATAATAACAGCACAATACCAGATGAAGGATTAGCGATGATACGTTACCACTCATTTTATCCATGGCATGCTGGTGGAGATTACACTTATTTTTGTACGGAGAAAGACAACAGAATGCTTAATTGGATTAGGGAATTTAAGTATGTTTTGTATTGACTCAATAATTCTATCTATCATCATCAATTTATATTTTCAAAAGACAAGGTTGATTAAAGTATTTCTTTTTTTTCAACAGCAAACACGATCTCTACACAAAAAGTGAAAATGTTCCAGATATTGAAAAACTTTGGCCTTACTATGAAAAGCTGATTGATAAATATATCCCTGGAATTCTAGAGTGGTGAAGAAAACAATAGAAGGTTTCACTTCATTTCTACAAAAAATTAAAACATCAAGAAATGTAAACAAATTTGTTTTTGTTAACTTTTATGTCTGCAGAAGTTATCTGTTGTAACAACGTTGATAATAGTAGTAAAGATTTGTTCAAGCTGATAATTATACAACTACAGAGATAAGAAATTTATATATAAATATCAATGTTTATTTACACTATTGATTATTCGAACAATTGATTTTTTATATTCGTTATTTTCATAATAAAGTATATCGATTGTTTTACATGAAACTTTTGTCTTATATTTATAATACTAAAATTAGCCGACGTTTTTAATCTTTTCATTATTAAATTAGAACTAAAAAATATTTTTGAATAATTGCACTTGGAGTTTTTGAAGTTTTTTACAAATGAAATTTTTTTATATTTTTTTGTAATAATTTTTTCATTAAAAATAATTAAGAGCCGGCTAATTTAATTTTCATTTATTCTAAAAAATTATTTAAAAAAATTGCATTTTTTAGTTTTTTTAATTACTAGGTATCAATTTTCTTTCTTATTTTTTTTTTGCCATAACTTATTTGTTATAAAATTTGAAAAATTATTAAATATGTGCTATATTAATTTTCATTTCAACTTTTATAAGCAAAAGGTGACAATTTAAATTTACAATTAATTCTCAAACTAAATATGACATTAAATTTAGCTGTCACTTGACATTTTTTAATTTTATTACCAAAAAAAATTATTTTAAAAAAATTGCATTTTTAATTTATTAAAATTTCTAAATGTCAATTTTTTTTCATTTTATTAATGCAGTAATTTAATTATTAGAAAAATTATTAAATATCTACTAAGTTAATTTTCATTCCTAAATTTCATTCCACAAACTAAATAAATAAGTGAATACCCAAATAGATGGCGTGATTGTTGGTTTCCAATGACAAGCATGTGCATCCCAAAAGTGAAGATGTCCTTTCAGTTGTTTTTTTTATCACAATTTTTTATTGGCTGCCTTACAATGTATTAAATCAGTGTGTCCACATTAAGTTTGTGTGCCAGTTGAATGCGTACAACACAGCATACGTATACGGACAGTGAAATAGTGTGTGTGGTTCAGTTGTGTAGTGTGGTCGATCCAGGAGGCACTGCACGAAACAAGAAGCGGCGGAAGTGGGGACCGTGCGCCATTTTATATTTTTGCGTAGCGTTAAACTAAAATATTGTATGTGTATAATTTAAATTATGCTGAATAAAATAATAGATAATACGATTTGTGTGAATTAGCCGAATAAAACGACATGATTGTTATCGGCAACGCGTGTATCGAAAATCGTGCCGAAGCGTTAGGACCCATCTACAGTCCGCGTTGCCGCGCATGAAACTCCACTATTTTCTCTCTGTTAATACGTAAACACTATTTTTTCTGAATTTACTCATATAAATATATATATCAGTACATATATTTTATTTTCCTCATCGTTGTCTTTTTAATTTCTTTCACGTCGTACAGGATAAGTTACGAACAGTGCCGTTTTTGTGTAATACACAAAAAAGTTTTATTATTCGATCTGTATAATTATTAAGTTATTATACAAATATCGCACTTATTATATATCTGTATATCATCTAGGATATTTAATAGATACTTATTGTAATTTCGACGTTTTTTTTTCTCGTTTCTAACCGAACAAGATATTAAAAATCGACTAATAAAATCTGTGACGAGTGAAAAAATTAATTTTTGTGTGAATAGACAATATTTTAGTTAACCTTATTATTAACGTAGTCGAATTTTTTTTCATTCTTCAATTCATTAATTTTAATAAAATTATTACCTATTTGAATTCAATAAGAGACAAGAGAAAAAAGTCTGTGATATTAAACGGTAATAAAATATAAAACCACATAGGTAGATTTAAAAAACTATAAGTGTATTAATAACGACTTTACGTTGATAGTTGTGGCCTAGAAGGCACAAAAATACATTAGAAATTTTACTGATTTTTAATGTGACTTGCTTACATCCATACTGAAATACATATAAATATAAATATATGCATGTGTGTGTATATGTAACATAAAAGTTGTCAGAAACAAAAAAATACTGAGAAACTGACGAAAATACGAGTGTGCGCGGAAAATAAGGGCTAAAATTTTTATTTTAATTGTGGCTTGTAACGACGTCCTGAAGATTGACAAGAATGTCTGTTGAGTCGGTATCGAGTGACAGGGCCGAAGAGCCGGACACTAAAAATGAAGGTATATTCATTTAATTACTTTGTATTAATTTTTTTTTTTTTTTTTTACAGGAATATTGATAAGCTATTTGATAACCAGTGATTGGTATATTGATAAATCTGAATGTTATTAAAAAAGAGAGCATCAGTCATTTGATTTTCCCTTTAATTTACTAATACTGAAATAATATGGCTGTAAATTAACCTCTCTTTAGCTTTCGCTCTCTATAATTTATACCACGATTTATGGCCACTATATTTTATGTCAAAGTATATAATTTATTGCAATTGTTGCAACTACTTTATTTTGATTTTTATTTTTTTATGTTCAATATTTATTTTGTTTATTTTTTACCATTATTTACTGTTGTGTCCATGACTACAAAATTTTAATTTACTGATATTTTCTTTTTTATTTTTAATGTAAAAAATTTAAACAATTAACTCTGCAATGGCTAAAAAATTTTAATATTTTGTTTATAACAAAAATAATATGATGATAAAGACATCCGAGAATTTTAAAAAAATAAACAAAATGCATGTTTAAAAAAATTAATAATGCATTTTTTTTATTTTTATATTATTTTTAGTTCAACATTAAAATCAATACTTTTATTTATCATTATAAAATAAAAATTCAATTTATTTATTATTCATTCAAGCTCAACATATTTTTTAAAATAATGCAACTAATAATTATCTGACCATTTATTCAATTTTCTTTATAATTAAATTTGTTTTAAAAATTTTTTTTATAAAGATTTGATATTATTAAAAAATAATAAATCTTTAAAATTGTTGAATGTTTGTTATTTTTAGTAATTTTATCTTTTAATATTATATTCACGCATTACCAAAAAAAGTCCACTGTAGATAAAATTGATAAAATTATTAATAAATTTTTCAAACGTAATTTTATTTTATTTTATAACATTAAAATGAAGTAAAAAATTTTCAAGTAGTTCTGAATAATTAATCTATAATAATTCGTAGTTTTGCATTTTCAATGAATTATTCTTTCAACAAATATAATAAATTTAATAGTATAATTTCTTGAAGAATTTTCTTTTCTTTTATCATTCGTAAACACTAACTAAACTAAACTAAAGTACACAACAAGTATAGATGAATATCGTTAGTCACGTGTCATAATTTTAGTGTTCCATTGGTCATTGGAAGACGAAAAAAAAATCCAAGCTTTCTCATAGTCTTTCCCGCGAATAATGACCATCCATGTCAGTCATTGTAGGGTTGTTAAGCGAGCTGGTTGCTAGTCTATCACCGCCTACCTCAAATTTTTATTATAAGAACTGAAAATAATTTTTTTTTTTAATTTCTTAAGATATCTCAAAAACTTAATCATAATTAAAAAGTAAAATAGTGTTACTTGTGTATTAGAAAATTTTATAAAAAAAGTTTGAAGGAAAAATACTTTGCTGAAAAATTATTAAAAATTTTTTTACTTCGTAAAGAGATTAAATTTAATAGTTAAAATAATTATCAATAGTTTAATTGTACGAAAAATTATCGATCAGTACTTGATTCATATTTGTTTGTATAAAACGTGAAAATCATGAAAATTAATATTATTGAAATTCATGAACCGATAAATAAAAAGCGTCGGCGTCGCAAGCGTAAATTGTCGGGTCTCAATTCCAAGAATTGTTCGAATTCAGATGAAAACGCATTTTTGCCATTGAATGATTGTAAATTGTTTTGTCGCCAATCTATAGAGCCTTACAATCATTATTTCATTCGTAAGTAATTATATTAAGAAAATTAACATTCAAAATTATTTATTTAAGTATCATAATCTCTTCAAATTCTTTTGTAATTTATATTGAAATTTATAAATGTGTGAGTTAGTAGATTATTTTGGTTTATCGTATTACAGAAGACGAGGCAATTATATCCGTTGCTGTTGCCGGAGAGGTGACTGATTCATGTATTGTTGAAGTAGGAAGAGTAAGACCTCAATTCCAATACACAAGGGTAATATTTTGATAAGATTATCTTCTTTTTCTATTATTAATTCCAAATCTTTATTGTTCGGCTAACCTTGGTTTTTTTTTGTTTTATTATATAGGAAGAACTTATGACTATTAAGGGATTACCTTTGTCCAAACGTCGACCTGAATGTTTAGACGCTGCTTATAATAAGTAAGTGTAATAAATAATTTAATATAATTACTGAATTGATAAAATTATTTTGCTTGATGAAGAAAGATTAATAAAATTAAAAAAAAAAAAAAAACCAACTGGTGTTTGTTATCCAGTTCTCGCGGCCTCTGGGATCCGGAGAGATGGCATCTGGACAGGAAACGCAGCGAGACGCCACCCGAAGAGGAACA
>JZSA01000018.1:0-141500 GCA_000956155.1 Cotesia vestalis
GAGCCAGTAAGGCGTATTGGTAGTGGTCGATTGTTGACACGAGACATGTGGGACTTTAGACCAGAAAATGAAAAGATGGAGCCTGATCGTCCGGACTACGGATTCCGTAGTGGCGGTAATTCAGCGCGTGATCGAGACTCAGGCAGAGAACGGGAAAATTTACGCGATCGAGATAACGTTCGTGACAGAGATGATCGTAACGAACGCTATGAAAGAAGATCA
Organism: Cotesia vestalis; assembly: GCA_000956155.1. Taxonomy (NCBI): domain Eukaryota; kingdom Metazoa; phylum Arthropoda; class Insecta; order Hymenoptera; family Braconidae; genus Cotesia; species Cotesia vestalis. Next base: position 223 of record JZSA01000018.1, read on the forward strand.
TTTGGTCGAGACTTTGGTGATCGAGACAATCGTGATCGTGATCGTGGTTCAGACTCGAGAAATGATCGAGGACATGTGATGGATCGCGACAAAGATCGAGGTGGTAGAGATCGAAAGTATGGATCAGATCGCAGAAAAATGCACAGTCACGATTCACGAGAACCCGAAGAGCCTGAATGGTTCAGTTCTGGTCCCATTTCTCAACATGACACTATTGAGCTTCGTGGATTTGATGATCCTCCTGAGGAAAAAAATATCAAGTCGAAGAAAATTTCGCCGGCACAAAAGAAACGGGGCAAAAAATCGGTTAATGAAAAAGATGATAAACCAAGTGAAAATTCGGCTGGCCCGAAAGGACGTAGTACACCCACTTCCATCGATCAACCGACTAATCCTGTACCTGCACCGCACTCACCTATCCTAGAAAAACCAGAAAATGAAGCGGCTAATGAAAAAAAGCAGTCTGAAAGCAACGATAATAAAAACACTGAAAATGTAAACCGTGAAAAAACAGAACAATCTGAATCAGCTAACAAACGTGAAGCAGATAGCTTAGGTTTTAATCTCGACGATTTTCTCAAGTCAGACAATCTTCCTGGAGTTTCTGGATTGTTGACAAACGGTGTTGGTGCAAACAGCGGGAGCGGATCACGTTTTAGTCAATGGTTTAAAAGAGAAAGTCCTCTTCAACAGAACGACAGTCGTAGACCATCTATTCAAGATGAACTGCTTAATAATTTACTCAGTGACATCACTGAACCTAACATTCAAGTACCATCTGTTAACGAGTCAAACACCTATTTTGCTCCTATTTCACCGGCCAACTCAACTAACATCAACAACGCGCCTTCAGCTAGTGAAGTTAAACTCCTGGAGATGTTACAACGTGGCAACAAATCTAATCAAAATGGACAAGGTGACACTGCCATTAATATGGTACAAATGCTAAAAAATCCTTCTGTTAAAGATATCGGTAAGAATAGTTTTTATTTATTTTTATTAATATTTTAAGCATTTGTTGTGTTGTAAGTAACTGCAAATATTTATTTTATTTTATTTTATTGTAGAAATTGGAAGTAAAGGGATGCATAGTTTGGAAGAATTAGAAGCTAGTTTGAGAGGAGGTGTACCACCTCAAGTACAACATGTTGAACAACAAAAAGTTAATAAAACAGAGGAAGATCTTTCTGCATTTAAAAAACTCCTCGCTCAAGTTTCTGGTGGTCAAGCTGTACCTGCTGCAAATGGACTTAACCCATCGAAAGGTCAACCCATCACTCTGATGCAATTGTTGAAAAATCAACAACCTCAGCCACCAATTCATATTCCGCCTCATCAGCCAATAGTTCCTGAACAGCCTCATCCTAATTCATTCGGTCACGTTGGTCCGCTAGGCCCTACTCAGCATGCTCATCAAGCTCAGATGCAGCATGAAAACTTGCTTAAAGTACTGAGAATACAACAGGTTTGTTAAATACTAAACATTCAATTTTAGTTATTTTGTTTTATTGGATTATTCAAGCTATGTTATATGTATCTATTATTTTCAATAGCAACAACAGCAGCAGCAGCAACAACAACAGCAGCAACAGCAGCATCATCACCATCATCATCCACAGCAACAACAACAACAGCAACAGCAACAGCATAAACGTCAACAACAATCAACTGATATGCTATCAATGATGATGGGTACTCAAAGAATGGTTGGAGTAAGCCCAGTTCCTCAAGAAATGCAGATGTTAGGCAACAATGTACCGTCCAGTCGTGAACTTTTACAACGCCCTGAAGCCCAAGCTATTATTCAGGGCCTTCAACAAGGTGAAATTACTCGACAACATCTAGTTCAACAGCTTCAGGTTAGTTTAATTTGTAAATAAATATTATTGTTGATAAAGTTAAGGTCTATTCATTTTTAAATTAACATAATTAATTAATAAAATAAATAATAATTTACTCTCAATCTATTTTCAGAATCCAGCCATGCAACATCGTCATCGTGAGCTTTTAATGAACATTTTGAGAATGTTTGGTAACACTGCTTCGCGTACTGTCAGTCCTCATCCAGGTTCAGGTGTCCCGCATGATCCAATGATTCAACAGTTGTTGTATCAGCAGCAACAACAACAACAACAACAACAGCAACATCAACAACAGAGAGTTCCTTCTCCGATGAACAACGGTAAGACTTACTACTTTTTTTTTTTACTAGTTTCACTAGAGTCTAATTAATCTAAATGAAAAATTTTATTCGGGAATGCAGCGTTATGTCCACCCTCGATAATACCGTCTAATTTAGTATCTAACTCTAATCCATTGTCAATGCAACATTCAGGTAAAATAATGATTTTTGAATGTAATTTTTCATAATACATAATATTTAAAAATTTTTTATAGCAATGTGATTTTTGTCAAAATGAATTTTATTAGTTACCGGAATGATTTGTCATTTTAACAGTGATTCCACACAGAGCACCTTCGCCTCGTGATCTTATTATGAATCCGCAATCCATGATGCAGAATGCATTGATCAAGAATAAATTGGAGGAACAACGTGAGAGTTATCGTAAACGGCAGGAACATCAGCAGCAACAACAGCAGCAGCGTATTGCGAGTCCGATTAATTCACCATCAAAGCAAATAATGAGTCCAACACCACTTGCTTTTACACCAACCTCTGTACTACGAAAAATGACAGCTGAAAAGGAACCTGATGGTGCGGATAAAAATGTTGAACATGATTCATTTAAAGTAGCTCGAAGAGAAAATAAGAAAAAAATTAACGATAGTAATTGTATAACCCGTGAAAATTTGATAACTTGTAATGTTGATAATCTATCGGAAAATGATATAATTTTAACTTCAAATTCGGAGAATAGTGAGGAAAAAGATGATTGCGGTAAAAAAAATAATGTCGAAATTTTAGAGTCAAAGAATGAATTTAGTAAAGAAAAAGAAAATAATGACATTGAAAATTTGTTGATTGAAGTAGGCGAAATTATTTCTGCTAAGGATGTAAATTCTTTTGAATGTCTAGAAAATCGTGAGAAAAATATTGAAGTTAATAACGATAATAATATAATTGTTATGACCGATAATTATTTACATGAGGAAAAAAGTGAAGTTAATATTAAGAATAATTCGTTGATAGAAGATAATGAAACCTGCGCGAGAGTAAATGAGTCTATTGATAATTTTACAAATTCACAAAATCTCGGGAAAATTGATGATAAAATTAATAATAATTCAATGATAATTGAATCGGAAAATAATTTAGATGAAAATAAAAATAGATGTACCGAGAATTCGTTAGTTGAAAAATCCGCTTTATCCGAAAAATTAGTTTTCGACTTAAAGAACAATTCTGATGATGATTATAATACGGATATTAACAATCTCTTTACTATTATTGAAGAAAATTTCGCCGTACCCGCTGGCGTGGATTCTGATATTGATATCATTAGTAGTAATTAATCCGATGGAAATATTACAGTTATTATGAAAAAAGTTAAATCAAAAAAGCCCATTGTGGCTATAAAATAGTTAAGTTAGTTAAAAGCGTGGTTTCAATAGCTATGCACAAGTATAACTCTACTTATTTTTGATGATAAAAAATCTCTACTGATTTAAAAGGCTTAAATGTTTTAGCGTCTTATTTGAATCGATAAAATAATGAATATATCGTTGATTGATATTTTTACAAACTGAAATAAGTAGAGACCTTAATTTTTGCATAGTTACTAAGCTCATATTTTTTGTTTTAAGCGTTTAATTATTTGAATAGAGAAGAAACATTGTTTATTTTTTTTTCTTGATACTTTCTATGATTTATTATAACTCTTACAAAGTAAGCATGATTACTGCTGTGCATTTGCCCCTTCAATCTTTTTTTTTCTTTTTTATTTTACCACTGCTTTACTCTTTTCGTAGCTAATCACTATCGCATACCTGCTACTCTTATTTATAAGAATGAATCATTATATCATTCTATAAACAAAAATCTATTAATATTACTTATGCGTATGAAACAATAAACTCCACATTTACATTGTTCACACGCACAATTGATAACACACATGTTAACCTTTTTTTATGCTAATAAAAAAAGAACACTATTAATACACTGATTATTTATTTTCTTTCATATCTTTTCTACACTTCCGTCTTTCACTATGCATGGCTTCCGCTTGTTTATAATATTTTCTAAATTAAATTTTTAAGGGGGAACACCACTTTGATGATAAAAAAAAGAGGTCTTTTTCGGGAATTTTTTTGACAGGGAAAATAAAAGAATTTGGGGATCGGATTTTTTTTATTTTATTAAGCGTACATTAAAGATTATTATCCTAAATTTTTATTGAAAAATATCTAATTATTACAAAGTTATTAACAATTTCGTAAAACCCAAATTGCTTTAAAAAATTTAAAAAATTTTTGGTGGTGTTCTCCCTTAATGCAAAAAATGTAAAAAAAAAAAATTCTAATTTATTGCTGCTTCAGTTAACAATAAGAAGATAGAGTTATAATTATATTTATAATTAATAGAACTAAGTAAGAATTTTTTTTATGATATAGGAACTATTGACAATTCAAAAATGGTATCTCAAAGTCAAGTAAATCAAATTCAGCAAATGCAATCAGCAGTACAAATAATTGCTCAAGCTCAGGGAGTCTTCTCACGGCAGCAAAATACAATGAGGACTCAACCAAATCCACAAGTACCTTGGACAAATCAACTTGTCAATAAACACCCTGGTACGTAAAAAAAAAAAAAAAAAAAAAAAATTAATAATTCAATTGATTTTTAAGTCTAAATAAAATTCATAAATATTAATTGTTGAATTATTTGATTTAGGACGACCAATTGTAAAAGGTGGTGCTGCTAATCAATTTCAGTATGGAAATCCAGTTAATTATCCACAACAATCACAGCCACAGCAACAACAACTGCCGCAACAGCAACAACCTCCATCGTCGCAACGATTAACGCCGAGTGTTTTTGGAAACACTGCACGCTCAAAACATACAATGTCTTCATCGATGTCACATCCAAATTTTCCTCCGTATAATATGACACCAAATCCGGCTATGAGCAGAAGACAAGATATGACGGCAGAATTTGCACGAAAAGTGGCACAAGTTACCAGTATGGATAATGAGCAATCACAGCAGCAGCAACGTAATGTCAATTCTCAGGTTCAGCTTATTTTAAACCAAAATTATAACACCAATCGAACAGGTAATTGTTATTAAACAATATTTTATTAAATCTATCTCTATTTATATTCGTAAAACTACTAATCCTCTCTATCACGATCTTCCTCTTTAGATTCCTTAATCCTGCAAAAGCAAATAGTTTGCAATGGTTATAAAAGCTGGCATGAGTTATTAATTTTACTTATAGAGTGATTGATTGAATAATTATTTTTTTCTGTTGAGTATGTTCTTTACAATCTATCAGTTGGTCGGTCTATCAGTTATATTTTTTTTCCTTATTCAACAACTATCACAATATAATGTAAAAAATATTACATCATATGAAATAATTTTTTTTTTTTACTAAATTAGACGGTCGAGTAATGCGACCTCAACAACCAATTAATATGGGTAGACAAACATCACCAGGAAGCAATGGAGGAAGTCTTTCACCTACGTCTAATCAATTGGCTCGATGGTTTAGCCCCGAGCTTCTTGCTAAAGCAAGAGCTGGAAAATTACCAGAGCTTGGTCAAACTAATGTTTTATCACTTGAAGAATTAGAACGACTTCAACAAGCTTCAGCTGTCGTACATGATTAGTTTTTTTAATTAAATTAATTCAATGGAATAAATAAAATTTCTAAAACAACAGTGCACTAGAAGTCGGTAGCAGATAGAAGAATTAAATTTAAAATAATGTGGTATGACAACTAAAATTGAAAAGCTTCATTTTTTGATATTCTGTTGGAATATGCTGTGTGAAAAGTGAAAGTCTCACACTCTCCTTGATTATCGATCAAACGATATTTTATCATTTTAAGAAAAAAGAAGCATTGTCATCTATTTAAGAAAATAATGTGAAAATAACCAACTAAAAAGTCAAAATATGATTTCTTGTTGGGATTTAAAAAAAAATAATAAAATGAACAAATAATAATAATTTTATGTTACTAATTACATACCATGAGTGTTTCACCACGCTGTGTGGATTTTATTAAATCATTGTTTTAGACTGTATTATTGAAAAGACTGTTATGCTACAAAAGGTTTTGTCTAAGTAATGATCTATCTTAGATTTTTGGCAAAATTAAGCCAGCAAACCAGTAAGAATGAAAATACCATCCTCAAAAATGAAAATAAATTAACATTAACGCCATTAATCTCGGTGCCGTGAAAATGATAGTTAGAAAATCGTTCACCGAGTTTACATGCATAAATAAAATTACTACACAGTTTATAGAAGTATAATTACAGTGTCGTTACCGAAAATAATCAAGAAACAGTGAATTTTAACGAACATTATGAATTGGTGTCAAGAAATGCGCGTCGATCGCGCTTATGAAACTAAAAACTAATTCTACAAGAGATAAAATAAAATAAAATAAGACGACAAGTATTGTAATAATAATAGTTCATTGATAAGAAAAGTGATTATTAATATATTATTAATTTGACGCAGAATACAATTATTATTGATGTTTGCATCCGTGTTAGTCAACTGCGTAAATCCTTTTTTTTTTTTTTTTTTTTTTTTTTAATTTATTGTTTTTTATGTTTAAAAAATTTTCAAATAGTTAATTAAATCTTTTATGAAAATTTTGTTAATTTAAAAAAAATTATATATAAACATAATATATAATTTTTATGTCCATTAATGTAAAAGTTTCAATGATATTTAAAAATAATATGATATTGTAAAATTCATTATTAATGATGGAATATTTGATTAAAAAATGAAACACGAGCAAAATGACATTGGCTTTCACATAAAAAAAACATGTCCTAGATTTTTATTATCCAGTAATGTAATAATAAGTTATAAAGATATTTTAAACTTTTTGCAAGTGTTTAATTATTTGGCAGTAACATCATTGAGTATAATCATTATTCAAGTAGAATTTTGAATTAATTTAAGATGAACTTGTATGTGAACAAAATTAAAACATCTCATAATTTAATGGATACTTATAATGATTACAACTCAAAAGAAAAAAATTTTGGATTGATATTTATGTACATCTGAAGAAAAAAAAATATTGATTTTTTTTCTTGCTAATTAGTTGAAAAATTTTTCAACTTCTTGCTGATAATTTTTTTAATCTCTAAAATAGTGTATAGATATTACTGCGAAAAATTAAAAAAATGGATATCTCTTTTATTTAAATACATACTCAATTAAAAGTGTTATAGTAGATGATTGAGTCTACTGTTTTTGAGGTAAAAAATAATTATGAGAATTCGTTAATTTATTTTTTTGTCTTCAATAAAGAAGAGAAAGAAAAGACAGAAAAATTTATAAAGAAAAACACTTTTGTACATAATTTTACCCATTATTGTATGGATAAAAAACATTATTAATACAATCTGGAAATAAAAAAGCTAAATTATCGATGTATGTATTGACTCGATAACTTGTAAATAAAGTTATTAAACGTAATATGTGAAAACTTAATACTCAAAAATTACAACAATAAATATAACACTGAATTTAACAGACATCTAATAATTTTTTAGATTTTTATAACAATTTAATTGTAAAGAAAAAAATTTCACATGTAGAAATTAAAAAAAAATATAAGTGAATTTTTGAAAATATTTTTTTTATAATAATTGATTTGTTATAAAAATTCAAATAATTGTCAGATGTCTGATAATTTCAGTATTATCAATAAATTAAGTTAGGCGATTATAATTGTAGGTTTTAAAACTACAAAGGCATAAAAATTATTGATTATTTTTTTTTAAATTATCAATTTCTAAATTTAGTTTTATGTCAAATTTGTTTTCTAAACCTCAGACCTTCCCAGTTATTTTTTTTTTAATTATTTAAAAATATAATATTTAAATTGAATTAAGTTACTAGATTTAATTTCAATTAAAATCTCATCAAATAAAAAAATCTAATTTTTTTTTACATTTTTTGTCACTTTAACGCACGTTTCGATAACGAAAATTAATTTAGCAGAGATTTAATAAATTTAAGAATTTTTTTAACAAATAAATTATCGTAAAAAAAATTGATATTTAGAAATTTTAAAAAACTATAAATGTGATTTTTCTAAAAGTAATTTTTTAAAACAAATTTATTTGCTAAAAAAAAATTAAAAAATGGTCAAGACTGCTAACTTTGAAGAACACTGAAGTTGACGGATATTAAAAATTTTTTTAGAATTTTATAGTAATTAAATTATCATAAAAAAAAAAAATTAAATTAAAAAGTTTCACAAGTGAAAATTAATAAAAATTACAAGTGAAAATTTTTAGAAGCATTTTTTTATTGTAATTGATTTGTTGAAAAAATTTTTAAAATTGACAGCTGACGGCTACCTTCAGTATTATAACTTTAATATTTCGATATCCATTAATCGATAGTTGATTCACCCACTCAAAAATGAAAAGTTGAATGATTTCGATAGTTTTGAAATCGATAGCTGTCAGACAAATTTCTAGTTTCTCATAAATCCCACTGATGACGCCACTGTGTCAATGACTTAGCAACGAGAAGCATAACTACATGAAAACGCTCTTCTGACAACTCGTTTACTACGCAGATCCTCAATTCTTAGGAGACGTAATTTCAGCGTCGGGTGTTCACTAACTCTTTTCGAGAATTTAGGCATCTCTTTTTTTTGTACAGTCGTTATACACGTAAGATAAGCAATTGTGAGAATGGCGAGTCAGGAGAGTCAGAGTACACATCGCTGATATCGTGCTCTTAAACAAAAATAAATAAATAAATTTATTATTCTTAAATTTAATCGATAAAAATTATTATTTGTGTTAGTTTATGTAAATCCGTGATAAGTAATTAAATAATTGAGATTTATACTTTGAACAGTGCAAATTTCAGAAGATATATAAATATTAGCAACGACACTAAAGTTGACAGACATTCAAAATTTTTTTAGATGTTATAGCAATTTATGAAAATTAAGTTAGCCGACATTTAAACTTTTTTAGAATTTTTTTTTGTCAATAAAATTCTTACAAAAAAGTTCCACATGTAAATAATTTGATAAACAATACGTGCAATTTTTTAAAAATATTTTTTTATTGCTAATTCAATTTATGAAAACAAAAATAAAAAATTTTTCGCTGTCTGCTAATTTTAGTTTCATTAGCAATTTAATTATTACAAAAAAATTTAATTAAAAAATTCCACATGTGAATGTTAATAAAAATGACAAGTGAAAATTTTTAAAAGCATTCTTTTATTATAATTGATTTTTTATAAAAATTTTTAAAATTGACAGCTGACGGCTAACTTCATTATCATTATTAGCAGCAACTTTGCATCATCCTTAAATTATATTCTGTAGCCAGTTAATTAAAAATAAAAAATTATAAAACAAAATGAAAACCCTATACCTTCCTTTCTCTAGAATTACTTGTTAAATAACAACGTCTCGTTATATTTAATACAGCTGGACTGGGAACATTGGTAAAGTCTGAATATTTATAAAAAAAAAAACAATATAAGAAAGTAAGTTGTCACTATAACTTGTAGTTGACAATCTTTTTCATCACAGTGATTTCCTTGAATATAATCTAATTAAAAACAGAAAAAGAGTTCGCTATTTGTAAGCTAAAATATAATTTTAGACTATTAGTTAAGTCAATCATACGGATGCAATTCCTGTTGAATAATATTTGATAACATCTCGAGTAAAAAAATAATAAATTTAGAGTGCATCTATCAGCAGATTGTATTATATATAAATTTAAATCGGTATAAATATAGAAACAATAATATTTAGAGCAGGCGGTAAGTATTATTCGAGTTGTACCGAAAATATTGCCAAATAAAATCGATTTAGTGTTAGTGGATAGGAATGAACCCGATTATTTAAATTGGAACGTCGCAACATAAATTAGTCTTACCAGACTTATTACTGAATAATGTCAGCCATTATTGTGAGTGAATATATTATTATGACCATTGGGTTTCTCGAGTCTGCGTTCTTTGGCACAATTATTATGTTGCGTTTGAACCATTAGAATGAGTTCGTTTGATATTTTGCTATTTGCGCGGATACATATACTTACGGAGCAACTATACCACTTTAAAAGGGTATTGGGTGACAACAGTACTCGGGGTTCATTTTTCATATCGATTAGGTTTTATATTATCCAATTGTAATCGCACTTTACCTCTAGAATTCCATTAAATCTGTCAAAATAATTAAAAAAATAAATTAATAAACGTGATAAATAAGACAGTTTTAATAATTGCCTTTTTTAAAAAAATTTACAAGTGTTTAATATTTATAATTTACTGAAATTTTATGACTTACTCAATAACTTTGTTAAATACTGTGGCATGGTCATTAATATTGCCATTTGTATTCACAAGAGCTTAATATATTAATGATAGCTGTGTGTGATGTGTTTTAAGGGTTTTTAATAAACTGCCGCATAGATTTCCGTGACTTATACTGACCCTTCCCAACAAGTAAAGATTAGAGCAAATAAAAATTTAAAGACTATTTTTATTTTATCTTTAGATCGTGATTCATTACTCGCCAGTTTTTTTTATTTGCTCAGCCATGTACTGTTGCTATAGATTATCAGGAACAAAAGAGATCTACTCATCTACAGAATACCTATTGAGTTTAGGATATATGTATGGATGGTTTAAGATTTCATAGAGAGAGCGCTGTAACAATTAATAATGTCCATTTTATAAAAGCACTCAATAAAAAAGACCTTAGTGCGTGTTACCGAGTTTTTACAAAATAGTGGTTTTATCAACATTAGATTTAGTGATATGTTAAGTATCTATTTAATTAATTAAGATACAACTTTGTCATCTATTGAAGATTTATTAAGCCTTGATTTTAGACTTTGATATCAAGAATAAGTTTTACTGACGAATAAACTCGATAATATTATTGGTAAGAATAAAACTATATAAAAAAATTGTATTGTGAGCACTCGATTCCGAAATAGTCGGTAGAAAATAGAAAATACTTTGAGAAAGCAAGATGAAATGGTGCTCAAAACCGTCTTAAGCATTATTTTTACAGTAAACTTAAATAATTAGATATTTAACGACACCCTTAACTAATTATAATCAAGATAGGTATTAAAATAAATCATTTACATTTAAAAAATCTCCATAATTTATCAATGATCTCAAGATTTCATTTTAAAATTATCTTTTTCCGTAGTAAAAAATTCTATCGCTTCATTAGAGATGTTTTGACTTCTTTCTTGTGTGCTAAGATGAATTGTAGTAGTTTTCTGTTGTCTTACAGATCAATCAAGGAAATTAAATCTCGTAATTAACTGAAAAAATATTCGCATGATTTGTTTTTGCTTTTACAACGCTAACTTTAGTTGCGGCTTTTATTTCTGTGTGCATTATTTTATTATAAACTTTACAAACCTTCAACTGAAAAAAATATAGTCTGTAATATTTTTCAACCAACCGTAGAACTATTTAAATTATCATATTAGATGATTAATAAGCGTACGGATAAATAAAAATTTTATCCGATGACTCATTTGTTGCATAAGATGGAATAATCCTTCATTTCGAAAATGGCGTAGCGTATGATCATTCGATTCTAGAATATTCCAAGCTTATCGTCAGTTATTGAGACTAATAGTGACCGAATTACCTCAAAAAATATTCTCTGTCTTTGAAGGTACATTTAAGCTTGACTATTGGTTTGCAATTAACCTGAAATGCAAAAAAATAATTTTATTTTTGACAGAAAAATTTCCCAATGTAAGGGTTAATTATTTAATAAAAATATTTAGTTCATTAAATGAACACTAGGGTCGTTGTCGGCTTCCGGAAATGGGCGTTGGCAGGATATTACATCAGAAAACAAATGAAAACGCAATGACTGGGAAAATTTAGTCAGGCCAGTTTAGTACTGGTGTGTCTCTTGGTCAGAGTATACAAAATGGCTTGAGAATCTGTAGATAGTTTTTTTTTAATTTAAATTAGAATTTTTATAAACCGGAAAAAAATAATATCTTCAAAAAAAGAACATATTAAATTGTGCTGTAAAGATTAAACTTAATTTTAATTAATTTTAGGGTAAGTTTATTTATATTGTGGTTATATATTGCATTTAGATGAATTTTAGGTATAAGTTAGTATCAGACAATCAGAATCAGAGAAGCCTAGCTACATTAAGTGAAAGGAATGAGATACTAGGGTAAATGTGGTGGCGGAATCTATCGTGAGTTTTACGTAGTTCACAATACACTGCAGTAGCCATCTGCTCCCAAGGCTATACTGGAAGTTCGACCATGTTTTTTGTACGAGTGTGACCAAGTCGATCTTTATACCTAAGTAAAACTCTTGTGAATAAAAATGAAATTGTAAATACTTGATTTAAGATTTAAAATCACTAAAAACGTGCTAGTATTTAATTAATTTGTACGTTAATTTTAAGAAAAATTAGTATTTTTAATGTAAGTTAGTTTTAACGAATATAATACGGAGTACTAAGCAAATGAATGTGAATTAAAACGTGATCTATTACAGACATGAAAAGTTCACGGGACGCGTTGAAGCACGCTTCATTTTTATTTTCGTTATTCAACTCTATGAGTTGCTTTTAAGCGTGAATATTTTATTTAAAGTGTGAGTATGTAAATAAATCCTGTTTTACAGTCGCAATTGACACGTTTAATTTTATTGAAAAATTTATTTCACAATGATTCAATATATTTTATATTTAAATTGTAGTTTAGTTATCAACTTGGAATTATTTAAATTCGTTTTTTATTTTGTTTCTATTTTTTAAATGCCTACTTTACTGGAATTTTGTTGGTCAAACTACTGGATACTTTTGGCGGCCATTTTGCGTTAGCATGTGCAGTAAAATGGTGGATGTGAATCGATAAGTTACTGAGTGGGATTTAAGTAAAAACTGAGGATTTAAAAAACTTTAGTTTGATTGGATTCAACTTTCTTATTTTTTGTACTATTTGGATATAATTTATTACCTTGGCAGGAAAATTTGCTAAACTTGAATCAGTAACGGAGTACTTTAATTTTGGTATATAATTGAAATTCTTTTGTTTAAATGGATAATGAATACGTGGAATAAATGATAACACCAAAGTAATTCTCCAATGGATTAGATTATGTGTAAATTTAAAGACTTAGTCTTTAAATATCCAGATATGCTGAGCTTTGTTCAGTTTTCATTGTTGGTCTTAGACTGAAGATATTGCAAGTAATATTCTTCCGGCTAATGAAGTTAATATTCAATTTTCTTTAAACTCAGAGATAATTATAATTTGAATCGTAGATTTTGTTGGTAATGATAATGATAATGATTGAAGAAGTAAAATCACAAAAGCGCTAGAATTAAAAGGAATATCAGAAATTATCAATGTATGAAGTAATGATAAGCAATGCAAGAAAGAAGCATTTAATCATGGAGTTAACTTTAAACTTCAATAATATTAATCAAGACTTAATACAATTGTAAAATCTTACAAACAAATGAATTCTGGATACAGGTGAAAAGTAAAGCTGCAGCCAAGATGGACGAATACGACAAAAAGTTTGCAGAAATGCAAAAATATATTCCTTTTTTGGAAGCCATGATCGAAAGACTTCAGAAAGTAACAGACTCCTCCCGGGTGTTACAGTTGCAGAAAATGCAACAGCTTCATGGAATTTTAACAAGCAAGAAAAGAAAGTATGTCAAAATTTTGATTGCACAATCATTAACGTATTAAAGTACTAATTTATTATTAACATTTTAAATTAATTCATTTATCCTCGAAAATTATAAAGTATAATTACAAACGTATGCAGATATCGGAATGACGAAAACTCGGTGAGTGCGCAAATGATATGTCCGTCGAAATTATTCGAATAGAGCTGTCGATATTAGGATATCCGAAGTTTTTTTTTTATAAATTCATGAGCATTGGAGGTGGAAATTTAGTTCTATGCAACTATATCGATTATTTGAAGTTCAATTCAAAATTTTCAAACAATTATATAAACTTGCCACTGTTCATCATTGATGACAACCAATTTAACTATTAGAAATCTTCTGAAATATGTATTTTTTGTATATAGTATTACAGAGACGTTTAGTTTCATCAATTTTCTACTTAAGTTTTAGAAGATTTTATTTTTTATACACATTTTTGTTTACAGTATGTAATTAAGTGCACGCTTATTAAATTTTGCTAATTGTAATTCTTAGTAAAATTTTTTTTTTCTTTATTTAAAGCTCATATCTATAATTTTTATTGTTACTATAAGTAAGATTTAACCATACTGAATATTCTAAAAGTTATATCGTATATATTTATCAAATTTGAATTATTCTTAAATCAAATTTCGGATATTCGAATATCATCATTTTTATGAAGATCAAATTATAAATTACACCCCATGAAATCGTGTTTGTTTACTACAAGATATATCATCTATAAAAAGCTATTCTCAAAGTATTTTTACCTTGCACATTTACATTGGGTGCTTTGTGATTTCTGATAACTGCATACGTTTTACTTTTTTGATATTTGTAGTTAATTGAATTCTTTATCAATTTAAATATTCTCTCTTTTTTTTTCTATTTTCATTATAATATTCTGTTAGAATTACGTATAATACAAATATTTTGGTATTTTTCAACAGATTGAAACTAGAAACTCTGCAAAAATGTGAAGCCGTCCTGTTAAAACTGCACAGCAAAGTAGACAAGGTATTTATATGTTTTTGATATGAAATTTATGTTAAATTGAATGTCTTTTCAAAGTAATTTTATTACTTTCAATCTACACTGTTGAATAAGAAGAAAATAAAATCATTATAATAAATTTGAAATGAGCAATAAATTAATTTTCTTTCAAAGACTTTGAGTTATTTTTTGGTTTGTTTATTGCTCGTACAATTTTCGAAGTAACATAGATTTATTATAGATAGTTTTTATTTTACATAAAGTCTTCTAATCACGCTTGCTACTTTTGGTTACAGATGCTTTATAGTTTAAACTCAGTAAGTCTAATTGATAATCAATTTCAGGGGACCAGTGGATTGAATTTTCCGGTTAAAAAAAGTGGAGACACTGTTACAGTAACCAAGTAAGTTTAAATTTTACATAAAAATTTAAAACAGCATGTAAATTTATCAAGTAGATACATGTTAACAGTATAAATTTCAGTGCTTCAACGTCGACGGCAGATAAGAAACCTGACGAATCTCAAAATCAGATAAAAGAGTCAGTCAAAGTCAAGCAAAGACCTGAGGAGACGCTAGAAGTTACTCAGCGCACGAAAGATATAAAATCTAAAAAAAAAATGAACGAAACTCCAGCAAGTCCGAGTCCACCGGCTAGTCCAGATCCAGAAAGTTCATTAAATAACGCTCCTATAGTAATTCCGACTGAAAGAGCACCTGAATATGAAAACAATGTTATCAGTAAATCCAAAAGTCTTACTCAACGCGACTCTTTGCCCACGAATAAATCATTTATTTCTACTGAATCACGTTTGAGAAAATCAGATGACAAATTGTTCAATCGATCTGAATTATCTGAAAATGCTGTCGATTCACCAACAAATAGCTTTGATGAATGGTCTATGCTGGAAGCAAGTGAAAAAACTAATAAGCTTGGTCATAGTAATAAAATTGAAGTTAAACAAAGTCGACATAATTTACCAATTTCTTCTATTCCTAGAAGATTTGGTTCTCCTTTGGAAAAAAGTTCTGACCATGCTCTTTCAGATGTCGCAAAAGAAGTAATAAAATCAAATGCACTTAAGCAATGCAGAAATAAATCTCCTCCTGATTCCTTCAGAACTAAAAAGGCACCAGTTCCATTGACATCGCTTCCACTCGATAGATCTGGACCACTATTGTCAAAATTAGATTTAGCAGAACTTTTAAATGATGATCCTTCCCATATTTCGGATAAAACTGACGAGAAGAAGAGCATCAAAGAAAGATTATCATTAGATACCAAAAAAGGAATAGATAAAAAAAGTTCTTGGACGCTATCAAAAAATATTGATAAAGACAGCGATAGACGATGGGAAGAAGTAGATAAGCATATTGTCAAAATGACTCCCCGAAATAATATTCCTTCATCTGCTAATAGAAGTGAAACACTAAAAAGTGAACAAAAATCACAAATACATTCCACAAATAAAACTTATAATGATAATCATGAGCGAAGCTCTCGTCATTCATCTGAATTTCGTCAGGATGTTGATCAAAATGCCCAAATACCTAACTTAAATGTAATCCAAAAAGCGTTATCTCATATTTCTGAAAATGACTATGCTAATTTGGTAAATATTCATTTAAAAAAAGATGGTACAGCAAATACTGATGATCGTACTTCGATGCATCAGCGTCGAGCGTCTTCTCTTGCGCCAAATGAGATGCATTTACATAAAAGTGGGCATTCTAATTATGCGAGTCCAGTGGAACCAGATTTTCGTCGAGAAAACTTAGATTCTAGGCATCAAGATCACTATGACGTACATAATATTCAATCACCGATGCACCAGCAATCCGGCATGAGTCCAGGATTTTGTGGTCCGCAATGGAGAGGACAGAATCCAAATGTACGTGGTCATTCCAATGCATCTTCAATGTCTCCCAGGCTATCTCATTATCAGCATTCTGGAAGCTTACCACAACAAGATAACTGGAATGTAGGTCCAAATTCTGGAGTCACAGATAATTTTCCTCCTCACCATGTGCAAAATCAATATGGGCCAAATGTAAACCGCGGAGGAAGGTCGATAATGAGTCCGAATAATGAAATGAATTTTGCAGATGAAAGGGCTTTGTCATCATCTCCCCAATCCATTCCATCATTACTGACAACTCCGTGTTATCCTCAACCTAAATTCAATTCATATCCCCATGAGAATCGCCCTATCGATCAGCAATTTGATCGTTCTGCTGAATTTCCTCGAGGACCCGTCAGACCACAGTGGGAACCCCCGCAAAACAGACCCAATGATGTGCCTTTTGACAAAATGAATGAATATTCCCATGGCCCACCTAGGCCACAATGGAATGGCCCACCTAATAGACCTAATGAACCAATTTATGATAGACCCCACGAATATCCCCATGGTCCTTCTAGGCAGATGTGGGATGTTTCATCCAATCGACCGAATGAACCAAAATTCCACGATGGTTCTCGAGGAAGAGGAGTAGAAGGTCATTACGGTCGAACATCTAATCCAGATCATCAATCTTGGAATCGTGGAAACAATGAGGCTTTCAATAGAGGAAGAGGTGGCGATCGATTTGGGTCTGAAAGAGGCAGAATAGGAGATTCTTCATATGGTGGATTCAAAGGTCGAAGTGAATGGGATCGTCCTCCTGTATCAAATGATAATCGTTTTGGAATGAGGGATCCACGATATAGACCAGAAGCTCCCTCTCATCAAATGAACAATTCGAATATGCCCAATGCGAGAAGAGACCCTAGATTGGTGAAAGATAACAATATTCAAATTCCTGTAGGAAATAGTAAACCCACAGAGAGTTCTTCTGTTTCAAGAGATCCAAGACGAAGAAATTCAGAAACTAAAGAACCTAATAAACCAACTAGTTTCAATAATGCTTTAACTAATAACAAAAGCAAGGTTGTTGAAAAACCAAAGGACAATGCTATTCGTGATGATGCTACATCAAAAACACCTTCGATTGATAATAAACTAAATAATGAAAAAACAATAGACGATAAACTAAAGAAAGATATTGATTCTATGAAATCACCATTACATAGTCTTTATGGTGCAATCGATACTGCTGCTAAAACAGGGAAAGGTTATGGCTTACAAAATTTCAAAATTCCTAAAATTAAAAAACCAATCACACCTCGTCCTCCTACTCCTCCAAGACCCAGTCCATCGCATTTTGAAGACAAATGGGAAACAGACGTTCATGCATCGATGAATGCTGGATCATCGGAAAATGATTCGGATGAAAAATTACATGATGAAAAGAAAATAGAAGTCACCAGTACAACTGAAGAGTCAATTGATAACTTGAAAGACTTAAATACAAAAGATGTTGATCGAATTCCTCAAACTACGGAAGCAGAGACTACATCTAAAGCTGAAAGTGTTAAAACAGATGAAAGCTCAAAATCTGAAAAAGAGTTGAAAGGAGAATCTGAGACAACAGTTGACACTTCTACCACTTCTAAAGAATCTGAGTCGAAAAGTAAATCGACTCAAGATGATACACCGAAATTTTCAGATACTGCTACTCAAGAACTGATTGAAGCTCTTATTAGAAAGTCATTTGAAACTGGTGAAGCTAAAACATTATTAGAAAATGCCAGGATATTAAAAAAGCTTAGAGAGGTTCTTAATTCTGAAAAATCAGAAAAAATACTTAAGATTATCGAATCTGATTCTGAAAGCAGTAGTTCTGATGATAAGAGTACAATTGTACACCGAAAGAAAATATTAAAAAAGAAAAAACCTGTTATTGAGTCTGATTCTTCGGAAGAAGAAACTTTGGCAACCAGGCTTGATAGTGCAAAAGAGTCTCCATCAAAAAGTCCTAGTAAGACTAAAAAGGCTCAAACTGCTAATTTAATTAAAAATGATAAATCAGAATCTGATTCAGACAAAAAAGAAGTTGTAAATGCTAAGAATACCACCAATAAGACAAATGAAGAGGATGTAGAGGACAATAAAGAAGAAGATGTAGAAGACACTAAAGTTGAAGAAGTCAAAAAACCAGTTAAATCTCCACCTAAAAGAAAACGAAAAGCAAAGAAGGTTCCAGCTAAGAAAAAAGTTAAAAAAACTGAAGAAGTTGTAAATGACGAAGTAGAAGCTCCCAAAGAGGAGGAAGCAGTTAAACCACCAGCTGGAAAGCCTCGTAAACAAAAAAGACGAAATTCTTTGGAGATGTTGCAAGAAGATGTTCGTGAAATGTTCATTAGCAAAGGTGTGATAACTGCCACTGGTGTTCGAATGTGTAGATTGATAAAAGAAGCCCAAGGTAATTTACCGTCTATTGAAATGGATGATAAAGCGAGTAATACTTCTGGTGTTACCAACTTATTAGAAGATTTAAATGAATTGCATTCAGATGAAGCTGACTTTAAGTTGAAATCTCGATCTCGTAGTAGAACTGAAAGAAGTAAAACTCCAGATCAAGTCCCATTGAAACCAAAAGAAAGCAGAAGTCGAAAGTCTGCTACTAGTAAGCTTTCCAAGGAAATGATCAGTACTTCTGACGATAGTGACGATGATGATCTTTTTGTTCTACGCAACAATGATTCAGGTAGAAGATCGAAAGATCCTTTAGCTGTAACTCCTACTTTAGATGAGGATTGTGATGGTGGGCCTGTAGTTAGAAGAAGCGAACGGGTGGCTTTTAAAGAACCTCGCGTGATGATAGAAAAAACTGAATTATCTAAAGTTGACTCTAATGTCTTTGATACATCGTCTGATGAAAGCTTTGGCATTGACGTTACTGAGTTAACAGCTGCTGTTGATATTTCACTGCATCCTGATCGGAATACTTCTAAAGTTACTAAAAAGAAGAACTTGAAGAAAGCTCAAAAGACAACAGCTAAAAACACTTCTGAAATGAACGATAGAAAAATTAGTAATACTCCTCTGCCATTTGACGACGACGCTAGTGTTGCTTCTGATGCTTCGGTAGCAAGTAGTAATACATCTAGTAGGAAGAAATTGATTGATCCAACATCAACTGATACTAATGAAGAATTGATTGCAAACGCTCTTGGAGAGTTGGCTAATGATAAAGACAAGGATCCAGGTGTTGATAAAGTTACTGATAATGACGAAGACATGGACACATCACATGAGGGAATCAAAAAACCATTACCTTCCAAGAGAAAGAAGAAACGTGCGTCATGGCAAATGGGAGTTGTGCCTAAGAGTAAAAAGAAGAAAACTTGCCATCTAAATGATTCGGCTAATCCTTCTGAAGTTTTATCTGATGATGCTGAGACAAAAATTGTATCTAAAACTCCCAAGCTTAAAAGTGAGTCATCAATGGGTTCAGATAATCTTGATCTTAATGAAGTTAAAAATAAAACTACTCCTAAAGTAGTGTCTAAAAATGTTAATGAAAAGAAGCAGTTGTCTGGAACAGCTGAAAAGTCGAAAAATGAAGTGGAAGAACTGCCTTATCCAGAGTTAGATCTTAATGAGTTGATTGAATATGCGTGGACTGGACAAGAACGATATAAATGTCTCTTGTGTCCATTCAGTGGTAAATCTATCGTTCATCATTACACTCACAATCATCCTAAAAATGAAGTAATGATTTCTCGATTAACTCTGCTAGATGCTAAACGGGCTATTGATGAAGCTAAAGATGAAGAATTTATTAAGCTATCAGAAGAAGTTAACTCAGGACCAATTCGCAAATTAACTTGCAGATTTTGTGTTTACACTTACGAGGGAGAAAAAAATGTTATTATGGAACAATTTTATGAACATTGTACAACTCATACCGGTGAATATAGATTTACTTGTAAATGCAATTATCGAACTAGTATTAAATCTTCAATGCGAGCACATTATTATAAAATTTGTCGGAAAAATAATGAAAATTTTGTGAGTGCTGTTAAAGAAGATCCGATTCCTTCTGATGAATATATTCCTGGTTATTTGTGTTCTCTTTGTAATTTTATTCAATTGAAAGAATCAAATGTTAAAAAACATATTGAAAAAATTCATAAGAGTCTAGATTCCGATATAGAAATTACTAAGATCAATATGTCTGGATACTTGAAAGTTAAAGACAGTGGTAATTATACTAGATCAATGGACAGCTCAATGATGATTAAATCTGATTCCGATGCTGAAGAAAATGATTCTCAAGCCAAAGAAATTGAACCGACAAAAAGAGAATTTAAGAAAAATACTGATGATGCAACTGAAGATTTTGCTAAAGATAATTTAGCGGAAAAATCTGACAATACTCAAGATGACGGTGATAATTCTTTGTCGAGGAAACTTAATGCGTTTGTTTGTCCTCCAGAGCTAGAAAATAAAGAAGTAGAGATTCAACTGGAGCGTAAGAAAAAGATGCAGGAAATAGTTGACAATATTGGATTGAAAATTCAAAAGGACACTACTGAAAAAAGATTATCGATTATTGATAAGCTACAAACGAAAATGACAACTTCAGAGATAGAAAGTATTATTGATAATACTAATACAAACGAGGAAGAATATTTGACTCTTCATAATGGCGATGTTACCGAACGAGTAATGAAAAATGTCGTAGCGCTTGCAGAATCTCAATTGATAGTTACATTTGAAGAAGAACCAAAGTTTAAATCTGAATATATTCCTCAGGCTTCTGAATCTTGTGGTGAAAATTCATTAATGATGAATGAGGAGAGCGATGAATTGAATGTGGATAAATCAGATAAAAAAATGAAAGATCCACTTGCATTGTTCCATGATGACGCTCAAAAAGATCCCAATAGTGAGTTGGAAGAAGCGAGCGATTCCGAAGTTGCTGCCGAAGTTAGTTGCCGAAGACCTTATGAATCTGATTCAAGTGACGAAGTATCAGAGCCTGAGATTCAAACAGACGTCAGTTCGCTACTTAAAGAGACTATCAATACATCTACAAAGGTACCAATGATGAATACAATTCAGCGTTTAGCAGCACAATTGCAAGGCGTTAAAAGTTTTCCCGCTGTCAATACTGAAGAGCAGACCGATGATAATTCAATGGACACATCAAATACTTCAATGCAACTACCTATAATCACAAGTGTGGTAAGTGAATCAGTGAAGCAAGAATTGCTATCCCAAGAGCAATCTTCTGTTGTAAGAGACACTGCTGGTGATAATGCGCCGAAAAATTTTATTCGATTACGCCGACTTCCTGGAGATTTACTTTCTACCGGAGATTCGGATTCTAACAAACAGCCTGAAACTGAAACATCATCCTCCATAGAGTCTTCTACAGCAGCATCACCAGAAACTACGGTTTCCAGATCGAACGAAAATATTTTGGACACATCAGAAATAGTGCAGCCTGCTGATGAAGAGGGCTCCTTTTTAAAGATTGAAAATGTAGTGAGTCTTGCACCATCTCAGGGAAATTCTAATGAAGACTCGCCTCTAATAAATGACATCAGAAAAGCTGTGGGGACATCCCCATTGAAACCGGTTGCCGTTTCTTTGCTTAAGAAAGTAATGGGCCCGAACATTTTGAAGAAACTCCGTCCGATGAACAATGTCGAAACTTTGTATCATAATAGCTTGCCTCCTGTTTCGCCGGCTGCAAACACAGTCACAGCATCTCGGGCGACCTCATCGCCTTCAAACGTATCCAAGAACTTAAAAATTGTTAAAGTTTTGAGACGTGGATCAACAATATTGAAGTCGAAAGATTCAGGCCAAAATCCAGCTGTGTCAACGTTAAAAAGTCCTGAAACTTATAAAAATATGTTGAAGTCAGGCAAGCTACGGCATTTATACAAATGTATGGCTCGATTGTGTTGCTTTACTACTGACTCGTGCGATGCATTTGGAAAACACTATCAAAGTCATGTAGAGTTGCAGGTAAATTCAAAGACCGAACTGTTAGATTATCAAAGGTGTGCATATTGCGATGATTCTTTAAAAACAGCTGAAGATATGAAGAATCACTACAAATCAAGACATTCTTTCTGTGCCTTTCAATGTCACTATTGTTTCTATCGAGCTTTCACTCAGTCTTATGTTGAATTGCACCAGAAATCTAAACATCCTGGCAAACCTATTTCCGTAATTCTCGGCATGAGAGATTATCATCCAGCTGAAATGATAGACAGACGCGAACATGTGTTACCTTTTATCTGCAAACACGAATGCAATAAATTGTTTTATGTTCCTGAGGCTTTTATAGCTCACTTGAAGACTAAACACGGTCCAACATTGGCTATTTTCAAGTGTCATCTTTGTGAGACAACTGCTTTTAAAGCAGAGTCTCTGATAAACCATTATAAAATGCACGGAATTTATAAGTATCAATGCTTGTACTGTCTTTATGGAGCTGACAATACCACAGAACTTCACAATCACTTGGGAAATAGCCACAGTAATCGCCCGCCTAAAATCCTAGAAAGATCTTTGCCGCCTTCGCCGGTAAGAGATAAAGATGTTTTGCTACAGTTGATTATTAGAAATCTTGATGATAATTACAAGTGCTCTGAGCTTAAGATTGTACAAGAAGCGGAAATAACTTCTAAGCAACTAAAAACAATCCGTCCTAAATTATCTGGACAACAATCTATTTCTAATAATGTAGTAGTTACTACTAAAAGTCAAGTTCAGCCCAGTAATATCATAGTAACTGCTAAAAATTCAGTTCCACCTCCCAGCAATATAATTGTGGCTACCAAGAACCAAGTCCAGTCTTCTGGTAATATTATCGTCGGGACTAAAAATCAAGTACAGTCTTACAATAATATGACAATTATTGGTAAAAATAAAGCTCCAATACCAATTTTACCGCGTCCAAATAAACCTATAAATTCACATTCTACACTTAAAATTATTGATCCTCGAGACATTATCAGTTTACTTGAGAGTGACCGGGACGCAAATGGTCAGCCGATTCAACTGAATGCAAATACCAAAGAAATGATTTTAAAAGAATCAAACCCTTTCAGCCACAATGGAGGAATAACTGTTTTAAAAATAGCTGAAAAACCAGTGTCATCTCCAAAGCCAATAATTCTTCAGAGACCTGACAATTCTTCAGCTACGAGTGCCGGTCTTTCTTCCAAGGTAAATTCTGATACAATGTCTACAATGCATCCAGAGCCTGAATTAGAACTACGTTATGTCAGTGATCAATTAAAAACACAAATTGTGAACGCGATTGATCCATTGAGCATTCCTGAGAATAATCCTTCTTGTCAAGATGAGTTTATAAGCACTAATTTCTTTGATAATAGTCAAATACTAAAATCTGCTGAACAGTCGCTTAATCTCAATAAAGGTGATTCTCTCCAGAATGATGAAGAAAAAGAAGATGATGGTAATGATGATGATGATGATGATAATAATAATGATGATGATGATGATGATGATGATAGTGATATTGAAATCTTAGAATATATTCATCATCCAAGTAAAACAAAGGATACTACTAATGAAAAAGAATCATCAGCTGAAGTATTAACGCCAGGTGAATCTGAGTTTAAGCCAAATATTGAAAAAATCGTTTCTTTAAATGCTGAGGATTTTCATAACACAGTATCTGAAGATAAATTGGACTTACAGGATTTTAGCAGCACAGACAATTCAACGGAAAAAAACAGTCTTGCGGTAGTTAAAGCATTTAAAACACTAGAAGATATCAAAGATACTGGGTATGTTGGAAGTGATCTTTATAAATGCGGGTATTCAGCGTGTGACTTTAGCGCCGAAAAAGCAGAAATTTTAAAAGATCATATTGCAAAGTGCCCACTAATTAATGAATCAAAAGAACTATTTTGTGTCCAATGCCAAAAACGTTTCTTCAAAATTGGATACCTGTTAGATCATTTTAAATTTCATGGCTTGAAACGATTTGGCTGTTCACTCTGTAGTCAACGTTTTCCTCTGGCTCAACAGGCCATTAGTCATATGAAAATGAAACATAAAACTAATCATAGAATGTTACCAGCTGATCCTACTAATCCATCAGAAGATGGTCTTTATATTCTTCACGCTTGTGTAAGTAATTTTGTTATTGATTAAAGTTGTTGGAACCAACTAAAAAACTTGTGTTTTATTTATTGGTGTGATAATTTTTTTTTTATTCCAGAAAAATCCTGTTAAAATAAAAAAAGGTAAAATAAAGGGTAATTCTAAAAATTTAAAAAATGAAGAAAAAGTTAGCTTTGGTCCTGCTGACATTGAATCATTACCTCGTCAAGCGATTTATCACCGTGAAGTGCAATGCGCTGTTTGTCCATATACTACTAAAGTTCGTACAAATATTATTCGGCATTTGCAACTTCATGCGACAGAAGAAAATGTCCCAGAGTCTGGCCCGGTTAATCCTGTACCTTGTTTAGATAAAAAAGAAAGAATGTTTGATAAAATGGTTAATTTGGCCAGTAGTTCTCATCAAAATGGCCGCATGAGCACGGGAGCACCTAAAGAAACAGTATCACAGAATGATATTGAGTCTCTCCCGAAATTCATTCCAGAAAATAAAAGGTATTATAGATAGTAATAATTATTTCTGGATAAAAATATCGATTGAAAGGAATTCAGATGGAATTTAATAGAATTAATTGTAACTGTATATTTATTTGGGTGTGCCAAAATGTAACTTCCGTTAAGAACCTTTTAAAATTGGAATTTTGAGTTCCGCTTTTAACAGGAGCTGTGTTTGGGCATTTCCTGAGATATTTTGAGGGGAGAGGATTTATTTGATTTTCATAGAGTTTTTAACAGCAGATTTAATTGGACACTTCTGGCCAAATTTTGAATTTTCAGCGGAAATGCCCAAACTAAGCTCCTGTTAAAAAATTCTGTGAAAATCAAATATATAAATTTAAATATATAGTTTTCATAAAGCGACTTCTTTTCAAAACTTTTTAATCAATATTTTTAATAATCAGAAATTTTTCGAATTTATTTTTTACAAAAAGTTTCACTTATGAGCTATTTTATTAATAATAAAATAATAATGTGTTTTAGGTATGTTTGTAGCGTGTCAGCTTGTAATTATTTAACTGTTGATGAAACTATGTTACGACATCACATGAAAGCTTTGCATCCTGAAGAGCAATACTTTCGGTGTCCTCACTGTCCTACATCATTACCCGGGCAAGAGTCTCAAAATATAATTATTGATAAGATGGGAGTTCACTTAAAAATGCATGACACTAAATTATATAAGTGTTCACATTGCAATCATCATCACTATCATAGGTTTGTAATCACATTATTTTCACAAAATTCACAAAAAGAAATTCATTTAATAAATTAATGTTTTGTTCGTCAATTTCATAAATAATTTTTAAAAATTTTAATTTTTATATTTTTTATTTTTGCTTCCAAATAGGCATGTCGTTGAACGTCATTTAGCCGATAAGCATCAAGAAAAAAGACCATTTGTAAAAGTAATCCGAGAAATTGAAAACCCAGAAAGTAGTCAGCCATTGACTCCACTAGAAGATACCGAAGATGGACCGTGTGATAAAGATGGCAATTACTGGAAATGTAATATGTGCGAGTACAAGTGTACGTACAAACAAGAAATGACGGCACATATGGCATCAGTTCACAATGAAAAGTCTCAATTTAAATGTGGACTGTGTATGTTTAAGACACCATCTAAAATGGCTTTAGAGCAGCACATTTATTCAAAACATATTAATGATGAAAATGTTGATTATACTCTGACTTATGAACGAGTTAAAGGAACTAAAAAAATAGTTGAGAGTACAGAGATGATTAGTGTTGATGAACCGTTTGATACAACACCATTGTGGCGAAGGGATATGCCAAGAATACGTCACATTCGTGGTATTCTTTATGAAGATGAACCGACAATGAATTCTGAATCTTCTGGTAAAGCGTCAAAACGAAAAAGTGACACAGAAATATCCTCAAAGCCGGCTAAGATAAAAGTCAAATCATCATCTTTAGATGGTTCACCTGAAAAAATTAAAATACCAATAACGATTGACGAGATGGATGTTGATCTACCGGTTGTTGATTTACCGGAAGAAGAAATAACTGACCTTGACTTACTTGAGAAGAAATATGGCTCTTATGGAGAGCCTGATGGAATTCGCATGTCTTGTACAATTTGTAACAAATATAAATCTCGTTACCGTCAAGATTTAAGAGACCATATTTATAGAGAGCTTAAATACTGGCGACACAGTTGTGCAGCATGTGAATTTAACGCAGTATCTCAATCTCATTTAACGAAACATATGAACCGTCACCATAAAAATTCTAAGCCCGAAGCTATTGCCCTAAAATCTAACCGAGAGATTGAAACTTGGGTAAGTTATTCAAAATATTTTTTTTTATTTTATTTATTTATTTTTACAGGCAATTTTTAAAATAAATTTGTTTAGGTACTAACACTGATGAACCGACAGCAAGCTATAATACGTGGAGCAGCACGTACCTCGGATGATCTTTTAAAGGTAAATAAGTCACCAATAAAACCAAAGGTTGATAATAAAAAAATTGAGCCACCAACAATAACTTTAGAAGATTCAGATAGTCCAGTAGTGCCAGTAGCAACGATTAATACCGTTGTTGAAAATTCTAAAAAAGTAGATCTGACGAAAAAAATTTCAAGCATGCTGGATATGAATATTGATGTTTTTGAAATGAATTCTAAAGTAATTAATAATGATAACGATGACGAGGATGATGATGATGACGACGATAATGATGATGATGATGATGATAATGCTCTTGTAATTGATAGCAAAGATGATTCACTAGTAGAGGATGAAGAAAAAGAAGAAAAAAAAGAGGAGAGTGATAAACCAATTGTTGTAAATACAGCAGAGCCTGCTGCTGTTGAAATAAAATTACGCCCAGAAAAATCACTTGCTTGCAAACATTGCGGCGATAAATTTTCAAGATTACGTGGGTTTAAAACTCACATTATCTTGAAACATCTTAAACGAGCTAACTTTATTTGTCCTTATTGTGATCGAAGTGCTAATATTGAAAGTATAATGCGTCAACATATACGCACTAAACATCCTGGATGTGCTGAAGAGATAGTTCCTAATCCTGCTGCAAATGGTCCAGAACTTGATGATGAATTTTGGGAACGTGAATATGGTTTAGCGAAGAAAAAAAAAAGTAAAAAACGTAAAATAAAGGTAGTGGGTTCAACTGATAAATTTGAAAATGATAAAGTAGGATCAGGAGATAATTGTTCTATTTGTGGATTTACAGCGATAAATTCAACTGGCTTAGCAGCTCATATGAGAGCGCATGCCAATAAGCATACGTTAAAATGTGCTTATTGTAGTTTCACAGCTAATTCAAAATCTGATGTCTGGCAACATTCAGAAATTAATCATCCATTAGAAGACTGGAAAGCTGAAGAAATAAATACACCTGGATCATCAGATCAACCTCCGCTTCAGTATACTAAAACTCGAAATGAACAAGATTACACTAATGACATTGAAGAAGAAATTGTAACAGTCCCTAAAATGACACGTATTTATAACTGCTTTTATTGCAATTTACGTAGCAGTTCATTGTATTCAATAGAACAGCACTGGAATAAAATTCATAAAGATCAAAATCAATCATCGAGTTTTAAAACTGGAGTACCGTTTCGATATACAGAAAATTCTGAAAATAATTTGACTCCGATAAAGTTTGTAAAATGTGGATATTGTTTCAAAAAAGGTTCAATCGCTTCTATAAGGTTACATTCTCGAAAAAAGCACCCAGACTTGCCGTATAAATACTCGGAAGCAACAGATAAATCTCGAGATATTTACATTTGCAAGTGGTGTGATGAAGTTTGTGAGTCACACCAAAAAACTATTCATCATGAAATGTGTCACTCGCATTTGCCACTGCGTTTTAAACGAGAGCATGAAATCGCAGCAGTTCACAAAGGATACGGTTGTCCACAATGTGAATTTATCTCTATTTCTCACGCTCGCATGAAGAAACATGTTAGCAAGCATTATGATAATTACCGGTGCAAGAGGTGTAACGCAAACTTTCCTAATATCACTTCTGCTACTCAGCATAGCACCAATGAGCATCCACTATTCGCAGCGTCTATAGAAGGAACAGTGAGCAATTTAGAAGAATTATTTAATGGAATTACTGAAGCATATGTTTCTGGTAATTCCTCAACGAACAATCGTAATACCGAGGGTATACTTCCCTCAAACGAAGTCTTTAGAAATCTTGGAGTAGCTAAAAAATCAACTACTAAACAATTGTTGAGGCCGTCTACGGGATCAACGGTAAGAGCTGTAGCGAGGAAATCAACAAATCCTCTGCCTAGGTACCCTCCGGGTCTTGTATTTCCTATAGATGGTTTAGATTGTCAATCCTCGACGAAATCTGAGAGCTTTAGTTTTTACGGACTTCCGAGAGAGCCTGTGGACTTGTCTCGGATAACTACTACGATGACCTTTGGTACTTTGAAGAAAGAAATTAATTGTGCGTCTTTAACTAAATTTTTAGACATTGATCCATCTCTTATTTTAACGGACATTAAAACAGATCCTAAATACGCCTCTCTAATCCAGCATCAGGCACCATCACTTTCTCTACAGCCTCAGCCATCTCCAACACCACCTCAGTCATCATTGCTATCATCACTTATGACATCACCGTCTTTACCATAACTTAATTAATCAATCATGAATATTTTATGATTTCATCAATCAATTTTATTTGTCTTGTAATATTTTCATTTTAGTGACACTTGTTATTCTACGCGTTAATTACTGTTTTATTTTTATTTTTTTTTATTATATTTATTTTTAAGTAAATTGAAAGATTTGAATGCACCATCTGCAATCAATTTTTCTCATGTTTCATAGAATGTAATTAATCAGAATAATTAATTTAAGTAATCAGGCTCATGTTTATATAAATGGTCAAATTATTTTCTGCTTATATTTTATGATTTATGCAGTTTTTTTTTTTTTTATGTTAAGGACATAAAAAATAGGCTAAGATGTAATGAATTGTTTCAACTGACGAAACACATACTGAACTAAGTTCAGTAACAGTTGTGTACATATTGTAAAACGTGGGAATTAAACAATAAATATTTTTAATTTTTATAAGTATAAACTTTTGTATTTATTTCCTATCCAGTTTTTTATTTTATGAAACTAGGAAGCATCAAGAGATACAAGTCGAAAGCATGCCTTAAAATTTTGGAAATTTTTAAATCTACATGTGGCATAGTTAAGGTAGAATTAAAAAAAAAATAGATTGTTGAATCTACTTGATTACTATTATCTTCAAGATAGTAAAAAAAATGAAATGTCACAAGAATTTGTATATGATCTAAAATCAAATTGAATTTAGCAGTATATGATACTGCAGCAACAAAAAGTTGAGAACAATTATCAAAAGTTTATTTACCTAACAGTTGAAATTAATAAATCGAAGCTTTTCAAAGTTGAAAGATAAATCTATTAATTTAGGAAAAGAATGAAAATCTATATGAAATAATTCAGTAAGGATAAAATGAAGAGCTTGATGAAATATTTTAAAGAGAAGATTACATAATATACGAAATAAAGACGAATTTTTATTGTTGAATACTAGAATCATCAATAAATATTATTGCTTAATAAAAATTAAAGCTTATTTCAAAAAATAAAAAATTTTTAAGCCACTTTTGGAGCAAATTTCCTAATTTTTTTTGGGATAAATATCCTGAAAAATAAAGATATGTAAAAATTTTCCATATATTTTATATATTTATATATATGTATGTATGAAAAATATATCAAAAATGCATTAAATGACCAATATAAATATTCTTAGTAACTAGTAAAAAAAAAAACTTATTAGATTTTACTAATATCTTTTTTATTTAGCTTATTACTGTTTTTTGATAAAAAAAATTTAGATAAATAAACTACGTTTGAGTTAATATGATTAAGTATTAAATTGGTACAGAAATATTTATTAAAAAAGTACATTTTATGATTATTTATAAAATTATAAATGCTCATCTATTACTTCCGGATCTAAATCTGCATTTGGTTATTTTTTTTTTATTGGATTTAATATTTTCAAATTTATATTAGTCTGTAAAAATTATTTAAGGCAATTTCATTTTTTAAACTAAATTAAAACAAATAAAATGCTGTTTGTAAAGATTAATACTAAAGAATTAGTCTCGAAAGAAAAAATAAAATTATTTTAATTATTTTCTTTCGTTAGAAATGTTTATTTTATTAAAGCGAAGGCGATTTTTAATGCAGTGTAATTAAGTAAACAAAAAGTATTAGAATTATGTGAAACATAATTAATAATCGCGTGATAAAAATTATTTTATTATCTTAAAAAAAAAGATGAATCATTAATAAAATTATCCCTTCAATGATGACAGACCAGCTCGCATTATTTCGTCAACAAGTAACAGATTACTTGCAATAACAGTGCTAAAAAAAAATTAATGATTAAAAAAATGAATTTTTTGGAATAGTTATAAATTTAATTAGTAAAATACTTTACCAGGAGTTGATTATTTGTTTTTTAACGATGTAATTATCGTAAATACCCATGTCGCTAGGTTTGATAGCTTCTCCAGAGTTAATATCCAAGCCAACGGGTTCACCAAGAGTGGCGCTTTCTTCAAGAAGCTTTACAATCGTGTATTGAGGATCAAATCCGCTGTTGACAGCTTTAAAAAATAAATAACATCAATTAAAATTTAATTAAATAAATTGCTGCATAAAAAAATGAGAAATAATGGATTTTTAGAAATTTTAGTAAATTAAAAATGCAATTTTTTAAAAATAATTTTTCGGGACAAATTTTTTTGTTAAATAAAATTAAAAAATGGTCAAGCGACAGCTAACTTTAATATTATTTCCAAAATGATGCAATACTTGATCCTTATGTAGATTAGTCTTAATTTTTTTTTTATAATTTTATTCATATTATATTCTCTCAAAAATAAAAATAAATTGTATTACTAATTTGTACAAAGCCGATTGGCATTTAAATAAATAAATAAATATTTAATTTTCATATTAAAAAAAAAAATTAAGCTTTTTCTCAAAAGTTGCCTTGGTGCTCGTACTACCTTAAAAAAAAAAAAATTAATAAATAAAAAACATCTTACCAAGTATTTTAGGAACAACAAGAAGCGCTTCACTGTAAGCTTGAATTCCAAATCGTAATTTTCCTTTGACCTGTTCTTTGTATTGTGAAAGAGCGCGACTAGCAGCAACTTCAAAGGCACCAGCTCCAGGAATAACAGCTTTGTCTTCAATGGCATTATTGATAGCTCTAAGACCATCACGAACAGCGTCTTTAAGTTGTACCAATGTATACTTATTAGGCCCCTTCAATAAAATAGTTACTGAATTTGGTTTTTTACAATCCTCAACAAAGGTGTATTTGTTTTCGCCGAGAACGTGTTCGTAAACGAGACCAGCCCATCCTAAAGAATCTTCCTGCAAATCATCAACAGAATTAACGGCAATCCCACCACAAGCAAGAGCTAAACGTTCCATATTTCTACGCTTAGCCCGACGGAGAGCCATGATTCCTTCTTTGGCGAGTGCATCCAAAGACGGCGGGTCAATTCCCTTTTGATTGATAATAACAAAGCCTTTGTCATTGCCTGTGCATAATTTTTTTTTCAAAGCAATTATTTTCTTGACGCGGTTGTCAATAAATTCACGCTCAGCAGCAACGAGCTTTTCACGCTCCTCAGCGGTTTTGTAGAAAAATCCGCTGTTGACTTCAGTTTTTTCGTACTCCAAGCTTACATTGCATGTAAGGATGTACGCATTCTCAACTCTCTTTGGCATGTCGGGGTGTCTTGAACCGTGGTCCATAACAATACCGCGTACCAATGTGGTATCAGCTGCTGTTCTGTGCTGCATCTCCATAAGCTCGACCATGTGAAAGTCAATAGGCTTGTCGCCTTGTTTGATTGCTAATACTGCATCAACACAAACTTCCGCGAGCTTGTCGGCAATGTTGGGATGAATTTTAGTTCTCAGAGATGTCTTGGCAACATCGATGAGTCCTTCTTTAGTACACTCAATTGGAGTTTTAAGCGACTCTAATACTTCGAGTGTTTTAACTCTTGCCAAGTCAAAACCTTCGGTTATTATTCGGGGATGTAATCCCTCGGAAATGAATAAGTCAGCTTGCTTCATAAGCTCACCAATAATTAGCACGGTCGTTGTAGTACCGTCACCAGTCATATCATCCTGAGCTGTTGATGCTCTTGCTATCAGAGATGCTGTTGGATGCTGGATTTGCATTTCGTGCAACAATACATTTCCATCTTTAGTTATTTTTATGTCTCCAGCTCCAGAAACCAACCTGAAATAATAAATTAGTTAGTATCATTGTTTTATTAATTATTTTTATAACTTTACAAGTTACTTTTTTTTATATTATAATTATTAAAAGACTTTTGACAATTTTTAAATACAAATAAAAAATTTTCAATAATTAATACTAACTTTATAAATATATTGTTATTTTCTAAATTAATTCAACTATAAAAAAAATTATTTATAATTTATTAAAAATATTTAAAAAAATTTTTTTTTTTTTGCAATATTAATTTTTTATTTAAGTAAAAAAGTGACGGATAATAATGTTCAAAAACTTATGACAGTAAATGGAGAAAAAATACAATTACTTTGAAACAAGTATATTAAATTAAATATTAAGGAATGTTTACAATTTTTTTTATTAATAAAGTTTAATTTTTGTATAAAAAACAATTGTTAAAAAATAACAATTTTCATTTAATTGAAAAATGTTATATGAATATATTTTTTAACAATATTATTAATTCAAAAAAGTAAAATTAATTGTTGTATATATAATAATTAATTTCAAAGTAATTTATTTTAAATATCTGTCGCTGAAAAAAATAAAATAATGCCGGTGAGAGATGGAGTACAACGTTGTCCATATAAGGACATAATTTTACAGAAAATGAGTAGGAAATAATGAATTAAATTTTCCTTCACCAAGTCAATTTTAAATAGCAAATCAAATTTATATTAAAAATAAATTATTTGATTAATATAATTAATAAAATTCTGAAATAATAACCAAAATAATAAAATTGACACACGTGATATCTTACATTTTCATGGTTCCTTTCGGGCCCAAATTAGTTTTCATCACATCTTGGATTCCTTTAGCTCCAGAAATATTAACAGCTAAAGCTTGAGATGCTCTTGCAACTTCGGCTTTTGGATTTAACAAACTAATTGCTGCCATAATTATTTATTATTTATCGTTTATCTAAAATATAAATTCAATGGTGAATAAATGTATGAGAAATACGACAATGGCAATGCGTTCACTCACTTGATTTCTGAAATATCACAACTTAATATACATGAATTTAATATTTAAGTCATATTTACAAAAAATTGACAATACTCAGTGGCGCCATCACCAGTTAAAATTTTTTTCCCCTCAGAGATGGCAGCATTGGTCTTTTTTTTTCTCCGGAACTTAACCTCGTTTGACGAAACACAGTCCACGCCACAGTAAATTGCTCTATAGCAAATACTTGTGGTTTTTTATTGTAAATTTATTTAATTAATAATAATATTTCTGAAATAGTAAAATATTGATAATAAAGTAAGTTAAAAAAATAAAGCATGTCGTCGAGAGCAAATTCACGTAGAATAACCGAGTTGGAGTCTCGTATTGATTATGTCCAATGTGACGGGCTGGCGGCAATGAAAATTATTAAACATTGTCATGAAGAATCAACGAGTAATATGGAAGTTGCACAAGGAGCTTTACTTGGTTTAGTTGTACAAAATCGTTTGGAAATTACCAACTGCTTTCCATTTCCTAAGAACGATGAATTAGCCGAGGAAGAGGAATATCAACTGGCTGTAATGCGTCGGCTTCGAAGGTATAATGTTTTTATTTATGTAAATTGAGTTAGCCGACATCTAAAAATTTTTAGAATTTTTTTTTTCACTGAAAAAATTATTACAAAAAAATAAAAAAAAATTTCCAATTGTAAAAAACTTGAAAAACAATGCGTGAAATTTTTTAAAAATATTTTTTATTTCTAATTTAATAACTAAAAGAAAATTAAAAACGTCGGCTAACTTTAGTATTATTTTTTATTTTTATTGTAGAGGTTACAGATAATACTAAAGTTAATTTTACTTACTTAGATAATTAAATAAATAAATAAATAATTAAAAATATTAAATAAATAATTTACATATTAAATATTAGATTAATAAATTAATATTATTAAATATAACTAAAATATTTTTATAAGATATGTTCATAATTCTGAAGTCTTCTCAATTGAAATTTAAAAAATAATTACAAATAATTTTTGTCAGCCCATTTAATAAAATTATTTTTTTTTCTTTCAG
The DNA here is from genome assembly GCA_000956155.1 of Cotesia vestalis. Lineage (NCBI taxonomy): Eukaryota > Metazoa > Arthropoda > Insecta > Hymenoptera > Braconidae > Cotesia > Cotesia vestalis. Next base: position 35,477 of record JZSA01000018.1, read on the forward strand.
AGTAAACGTTGATCACTTCCATGTCGGTTGGTACCAAAGCGCAGACGTTGGTAATTTTTTGAGTGTTTCACTTCTCGAATCTCAATATCATTACCAAACGTCAATTGAAGAATCAGTAGTTGTAATTTACGATACAGCTAAATCAGCCCGAGGATTCTTGACCTTAAAAGCATACCGTTTAACTCCTCAAGCTATTCAGATGTACAAGGAAAACGAATTTACTCCAGAAGCACTGCGTACCTTGAAAATAGGATACGAAAATCTGTTCATTGAAATTCCAATTGTCATAAAAAACAGTAATTTGACAAACATAATGATGTCTGAATTAGAGGAGTTGATACCCGAGGAAGAAGGTACTAAATATTTGGATCTTGGCACCGCGTCTGTTCTCGAGAATCAGTTGCGCTGTATGATGGACCGCGTCGACGAGCTGAATCAAGAAGCCATTAAATTCAACAGATATCAACACCTTGTTGTTCGTCAGCAACAAGACAAGAATCGTTTATTGGCTAAACGTGCTCAAGAGAACGCAATGCGTGCTGCTAAAGACGAACCTCCACTACCCGACGATGATATCAACAAGCTGATGCGTCCATTGCCAGTACCACCCAGGCTCAATCCTATGATCGTTGCCGGACAGATTAATACTTACAGCCAGCATATTTCACAATTCTGTGCTCAAAGTTTAGCCAAGCTCTACATCACCCAGAGTTTACAGAGCGCCAAGGAGTCCAAGACTACAAATTAATGGGACCACTTTTTTTTTTTTTATAAAAAACATTGTAAAATTCATTTTTTAAGACACCCGTTCGATTCATGCAGTGGAAAAATATCAATTAAATTTACAGAATTAAAGACAACAATTGTTTGAACGTTTTTCTTTATAAATAAAATATTGAAACAATTTAAATTATTTAATAATTATTTTTCTGTTTTATTATTAATAATTTTTAAATAATTAAATAATATAAAATTATAAAATAATAATATAATTTAAATAATATAAGTATTGAAACAATTTAAATAATTTAATAATTATTTTTTTGTTTTATTATTAATAATTTTATACATAATTTCAAACTGGAGTAAAAATAAAATTTTAGCATTAATTTTTTATAGGCTACAAGTCTTACTATTAAAATAGATCTTTTCATAATTAATGTACTTAAAGCATGAGAATCAATTTAGCAGATAATAATTAATTAAAAAAATTTTTTTAATAAATAAATTATCGCAAACAAAAAATGAGAAAAAATTGACATTTAGAAAATTAAAAAAAAATGCAATTTTTCGGAGAAAATTAATTTATTAAAAAAAATAAAAAAGTTATAATAGTGACAGCTAACTTTAATGTCATATTTGGTAAATTTTTTTTTTTTGTTATTTACAATTTAACAACGCCAACTTGAAAATATATATATATATATATATATATATATATATATATATAAATTAGAAACTATCTGAAATATACATAGATATACCTATATACTACGTTATCTATTTCATCGATTTCACTATAGTCTGGCTACAGTCGCTGCTAAAAAAATCAGTAGGTGGAATACAACAATTTAAAGCGTACTTGTGTACATAATTTAATTTAACAAGTAAACAAAATTACTTTTATCTAATTAAACATTCTAAAATTGAAATATTTCTAATAATACATACGCAGACATTTAAGTTTCAAGACGACCTTGTTTAGTTAATCAAATTTCAATATCAAAGTAAATATCTACATGTGCATTTATTATTACAAAGTAAACTACTATCAATAAGTGTTGTTACAGTTATTAAAATAATGTAAATATGTGATATTTATTTATTTATTTATTTGTTCTTAATTCAAGATATAAAATAATGTGCTGCAAAACAGCAGACATCCAATAGTTCTTTGTTTAAAATAAAAAAAATTTTCTTGTATAAAAATTAAAAAAAAACTTGAAAATAATTTTCTAACATGCGCAATTTTTATTATTATTATTATTTTTTATTAAAATTTAATTTAAAAAAAAATCAGTCGGATGTCTGCTATTTTTGACGTAATACCATAATTTTTTAATTTTTTTAATAAATAAATTTGCTCTAAAAAATTATTTATAAAAAATTGGATTTTTAATTTTCTAAATGTCAATTTTTTTTCTCATTTTCTTTGACATGATTTATATAATAATAAAATTAGCTGACGTTTTTAATTTTTTTTTTAATAATTAAATAGAATAAAAAAATATTTTTAAAAAATTGCACGTGTAATTTTAAAAATTTTTTCTTTTATTTTTTTTCAAAAAAAAAAATTCTAAAAATTTTTAGATGTCGGCTAAATTAATTTTCATATAATTTATTTATTAAAAAAATTTTTAAAATTATAAAATATCTGCAAAATTAATTTTCATTGGTATTAAACTAAAAAATGAATAAATTAAAAAAAGAAACTAATTTATATAAATAAAATAAAGCATTAATTTTATTTTATTTATATAATTTTTAATGATTTTTATATTATATAAAAAAGTACGTGAGTATAAGTACACAAGTATGTACATGAAAATATTTAGTGTGTTTTAGTTTAGAAATGAGTGCCCCCACTTCAGCTAGTTCCTCGAGCTCGAGATTCATGATGGCTGAAATGTCAGTTTGTTGAAGCTGGGATCGTGGGTGTACTTGTGTTCGTGTTCTTGTGTTGAATGTACAGTACAGCGTATACGCCATCAGCAAGCAGCATAACATAAGGGCAGTGGGAGCGGGAGTACGTGAAAATTTCAGTGTGTATATCTAGATGCCGTCATGGATGAAACTACAACTAATGGTATGTGTGTCATTTCGTTAATATAAATAATATTTGTTTATTTTAAAAATTGTTTCATTGTTTAGATAAATTATTTCAACAATACTGTATTTTTTTTTTTTGTACGGAGCAATATTGTGATTTGTCAGGTCTTAAAATCCATTCTCTGATACATACTTGACATCGTCTGGATCATCTTGTGAGTAGTGAGTGATCGCGTGGGCGTCGTGTCCTTACAAGTCTGTTTCATCTCCACATTTTAAACCTTTTTATCATTTTACTGTCAACAATCCTGGCGTTTAATAAATAAACTGTTGTATTGTGCTGTCAAACTGTGCTCTATAATTTCAAAACAACGTTTTTTTTTTTTTTTTTTCTTAGATTGTTACGATACTGTGATGACCATCCATTGTCGAAAGTGATTCATTCTTTTTAGATTATTTTATTTTCTTTTAAAAACGTCTTCCTGATAAACAGTGGCATTTAATGTTTAAATTCGGTAGTTGTTTATTTTTAGTCTTTTTAAATTATTATTATTATTATTAATGACACTAAAATTGACAGACATTAAAAATTTTTAGTTATAAAATTATTAAAAAATTTCACATGTGAAAATTAATGACACTGAAGTTGACAGATATAAAAATTATTTTAGATATTTATAGCAGTTAAATTATTATAAAAAAAAATTAAATTAAAAAGTTTCACATGTAAAAATTAATAAAAATTACAAGTGAAAATTTTTAGTATCATTTTTTTATTGTAATTAATTTGTTAAAAAAATTTTAAAAATTAACAGCTGACGGCTAACTTCGGTATTATTATTATTATCATCACCATGAATAATAATTCATCTATTTAATTAAATTATTTAGTTTTAACATGACTTTAGAAAGTTAACTAGATAGATTTTAGTTTTTTAATTATTTATTTTGCTTTAAGATCCTGGAGGTGGAGAAGGCGGGGAAGGAGGAGGTAGTGGACCATTAATTTGTGCTGGATGTCTTAATGCTATTGAGGAAGATGAATTCATTCAAGCACTCAATCAAGAATGGCATATTGATTGTTTTCAGTAAGTATTATTTTTAAGTCAGCTGTAATTATTATTTATTCATTCATTTACATAAAAGTTTGTACCTATACAAAGATTTTCTTATTTATTTATTTATTTATTTATTGAAGGTGTTCAGCCTGTGATGCTTCTTTATCGTCATGGTACTTTGAAAAAGATGGCCTACTATTTTGCAAAGATGATTACTGGGCAGCTTATGGAGAAGCTTGTCAAAGTTGTGGCCAAGTTATCACCGGACCAGTTATGTTGGCTGGAGATCACAAATTTCATCCAGAATGTTTTGCATGTAATTCATGTGGTGCATTTATTGGTTATTTATTTATTTATTTATTTATTTATTTATTTATTTATTTATTTATTTATTTATTTATTTATTTATTTATTTATTTATTTATTTATTTATTTATTTATTTATTTATTTATTTATTTATTTATTTATTTATTTATTTATTTATTTATTTATTTATTTATTTATTTATTTATTTATTTATTGAAGGTGTTCAGCCTGTGATGCTTCTTTATCGTCATGGTACTTTGAAAAAGATGGCCTACTATTTTGCAAAGATGATTACTGGGCAGCTTATGGAGAAGCTTGTCAAAGTTGTGGCCAAGTTATCACCGGACCAGTTATGTTGGCTGGAGATCACAAATTTCATCCAGAATGTTTTGCATGTAATTCATGTGGTGCATTTATTGGTGATGGTGAAAGCTATGCTTTAGTTGAAAGATCAAAACTTTATTGTGGAATTTGTTATAAACGACAAATGCAGCCACTTAATCGAACGGCCAACTATCCATTTGTTAGGAAGCCCCACAGTATAAGACTCGTAGAGATTCCTCCTGGTACTAAAAATTCTGAAAAACAGAGAGGAATTAAACTTACTTTGGATTCAACACCCAGTCCTCACAGCTGTGGATGTGGTCTACTCAGAATTTCCGAGTAAGTTTATTATTTTTAAATATTTAATTTAATTATTAAACTCTTATATATTTTGGATTAATATTTATTGACCGAAATAAAATAATTAACATTAATAAGTTTAACTTAGAGCTCTTAAATATTTACATAATAAAAAAAAATAGATAATGGATTATATTACATAATATAAAAATTTAAATTCGATTATTTATTTATTTATTTATAAATAAAAAAAATTACTGTACAAAGTAGAAATAGTGAAACAAAGCATCATTTAAGTAACAAAAAGAGTATGATTGCAACCTAAAGATATTTTTTAATACAAGAAAAGTCTTTGTAAAACACAAATTATGTGATACAAATAAAACCTATTTATTATTTATTTTACTTTTGCCATTTGGTTTTTTGCCTTGGCATTTAATTATGAATAAATAAATAAAAAATTTTGAGAGAAATTAATATAAAAATTATAATATACAAAAGAAAAAGTATTAACGAAATTGCTTGTAATCAGAAAAAAAATAAATATTTAAGAGTTCATTTTAAAAAAATTTTTTTTGCATACTATCTATTGATCTCTTACTTACTTAAAAACTACAGGTTAGTGAGAAATGTACGCGGAAAGATGAGTAAACTGATGACCTCTGTGGTGGAGGTTCTATTTAGACTATGCTGCAGATTCTTTAATAATAGGTATTCATTGATGAATAAGTAAATAAGCACGAAATACTGCAATTTTATTCACGTAGAAATTATTATAGATAAATAGTTTTTTTTTTTTTTTAGGTGCATTTACTTCACACCAGTAGTTTATTTTATTTATTTATTTATTTTTACGATGAACTAAAAATGTAGATTTTTATATTTTTTATTTAGCTTGTAAAAAAAAAATTTACATGTGTGTCAATCGTATTATTTGAGATTAAAAATAAGATTAATAATTATTCATTGATTCTTTCAGGCTCAGTATGTCTGGAGATTTGATGTCTCTACATATAGGAGACAGAATACTGGAAATAAATGGAACTCCGGTAAAAGATCAACCTGTTGAGAGTATTGAAAATCTTATACGATATTCTGACTCAGTGTTACAAGTAAGTAGAAAATTTTATTTTTAAAAAGTATTTATTTGATCGATAACTCATTGATTAAATTTAATATTATTTAGTTAACGATTGAACACGATCCTGACGCATTATCACGACGAAGCAATTTTTCTACGACTTCATCAGCTTTTCTTTCGACGGCGATCAGTCCTCGAACGAGTCCAGAAAGTAGAGAGCGAATATTTAAGCGTCGAGACGAGGGATATATAAGTGGAAATCGGAGCCGTCAATTAAAAAGATCTAAGGATCCATCGAATAAAGAACGTAGCAGTTCAATGTCAAGATTGTTGGATTGGTAATTATAAATAATTATTTTAATTTAAATTGTTATCAAAATTTGTTTTAATCTGACGACCTACGAAAGAGAAAAAAAATTAGAGTATATATTTTATAGCCATTTATTTTTTTATGTCGAAAGTGTCGTAAGCTGATTAAATCTGTCGCGTTGGATATTTGCAAAAAAAAAATATAATAAATTATGAATTTTTTGTAGTATATAGAGATTGTCACCTGTCAAAACAGTTGATGAAGAGAAGACAATTGTTTTATTCATACCGTGTTTAATGAAGGAAAAAAAATTAGAAATTATAATGCTATTAATTAATGAGGCAGTAAATTTAAAAATTTAGTCTGCAATGCACACTTATTTTATTATTTTTAAGTTAATTTCATTCTTTTTTATTCTCAAACAATTTCTATATTTATACTAAAGAGTATTTTATGATTTATCGTCATAATTATCATTCTTGTTTTTATATTGATTTAAATAAAGTGAAAATAACTCCTATAAAGTCACCGCACCATGAACGATTGTTTTCAAAGCTCACATACTATTGTTACGAATCAAGAATTACAAATTAATTTATAATTTTTGTGAGAAAATCTAGAACAATAATGGAGATTTTACTTATTTGCTAGAGTATTGTTTAGCTTACATGTCATTGGAATATGGAGACAAAGGTGTTGTTGTTTTGATTTTTAATTTATTAAATATTATTTCTCTTACAAGAATCTTAATTGAATAATTAGTTTTTCTGTTTTATTTTATGAAAGTAGGTTCTTAATACTTTTAAAGGGTTCAATAATTTCATTTCAAAATTATAAAAATTTTTTTTTCGGTTGCTACGTTTAGATATAATTAATAATGAATAGAAATATTTTGAGGATATTAAAAAAATACATGCATATGTAATAATTAGCGCCAAGGTTTTTGCTGCAAATTCAAAATAAGAGGTCATAATAAATGGTTCAAATTTTTGATATTTTGGCAAAAGTATTGGTCCTATAAAAATTTTTCAAGACCACTTATAAATAGTACAGTAATTATGAATCTTAATTTAGGAATTACATTGAAAATATTGGAAGTTAAAAAAATCATAAAAAAATTTTTTTCATAAAATTAAATTAAAAAAAATTTTTTTTATAAAATTAAATTAAAATAATTTTTTTTCATAAAATTAAATTATTAGCAGTATAGAAAAATGTCTCTAAGATTAATTATTACTTTATTATTTCAAAAATTTTGGTAATAACAATAATTACTCATATAATTAATCAAAAATAATTTACAGTACACCACCATCAAGCTCAACCTGCGATTTGAGTAGAACGAGATCATTCCGCGTGGAACCAAAAAGTCAACGAATTTTCCGTGCAAGTGATTTAGTAAAGGGTGAGCTGTTGGGTAAGGGTTTTTTTGGGCAAGTATATAAAGTAACGCATCGTGAAACCAACGAAATAATGGTACTAAAAGAGTTGTACAGAGTAGATGAAGAAGCACAAAAAAATTTTCTTAAAGAAGTAGCAGTCCTTCGATCTTTGCATCACAACAATGTACTTCGTTTTATTGGTGTACTTTACAAAGACAAAAAACTTCATCTTGTTACTGAGTACATCGCTGGTGGTACTTTGAGAGGACTACTTCATGATACGAATGTACCGTTGCCGTGGGAACAAAGAACGTCATTCGCTAAAGATATAGCTGCTGGTATGGCCTATCTTCACTCAATGAACATAATACACCGGGACCTGAATTCACACAATTGTCTTGTGCGAGAAGACAAAACCGTAGTTGTAGCCGATTTTGGGTTAGCGAGAATAATACAAAATGGTAATTCATCTGATAAAAGACGATACAGTGGACCATCATCGGCTGATGGTGAGACAAAGTGTCCACGAAAAGAAAGAAAAAAACGTTACACTGTCGTTGGTAATCCGTATTGGATGGCACCAGAGATGATGAAAGGCAATAAATACGATGAAAAAGTCGATATTTTTAGCTTCGGTATTGTCGTATGTGAAATAATTGGACGTGTTCAAGCGGACCCAGATTATCTTCCGCGTTCCTCTGATTTTGGACTGAATCAAAAAGTATTTAGAGAAAAGTTTTGTGCTAACTGTCCAGAAACTTTTTACATGATTGCTTTTTTGTGTTGTGATTTAAATCCAGAAAAAAGACCACCATTTGAAGTTATGGAAGTTTGGTTAGAAGGTTTGGCAATGCATCTGTCTGTTGGTGCTCCTCTTTCACCAGATTTAGAGTCGGATATTCGGTATTACACTGGTCCCAGTCCGATTAGCAGTGAATCAACAACTCCGGAATCACTGGCACCGCAATTAAGACCCATTAAAGAAGGAACAGTGCATCAAGAAAAAAAGAGAAATTGTTGTGAAGATAGTACACTGGAGAGGGAAGTAGATGTTGCGACAACTGAAGAGTTTAAAGTACCAGAACCACCTAGAGAACGATATTCACGGCAAAATAGTCAGACTGATATTTCTAAAAATTCTGGAAAATTTTCTAATCAAAATTTACGATCTAAAGTTATTACTGCTGCTGCTGCTGCTACTACTTCTACTACGACTGCTTCTAATGACAGTGAGTCGCCGAGTATTATTATTTCACCCGACTTGAGTGGTTTTAATGGGCGTTTTTTGAGAAATCAAACAAAGTTTAAGGACTGTAATCAAATTATTAAAACCACCGATGAAATAATTGGCGATGAAAGTGAGCGTAAAACTTTAAAAAACAAACCACCACTGGGAATTGAAGTTACTAAGTCTCCGGTAAAAGTTAAAATACCTTTAATGGAAAAAATTCGATACGTTGGCAATATAAATACACAGAGTAATTTTGAATTACCTACTGAACTAAGTAATGTTGACAATAAATATTCATACAAAGTTAATTCAGTAGTGAGTCCGAAAAATGTGGAAAAAAAATACGAATCTTTGGATAATTGTTCATTAAAAAATGACGAACAAAGTCCAATTGATAAGTCATGGAAATCGCCAGAAGCGGGTGGCTTTGTTGGTACTTATTTTAAACAAATTAGTAAATTAAGAAATTCTATTGAAAAAAGCAATAAATCGGTCGGTCGGCAAAATAATAATAATGTTAACGCAACAGCAAGCAATGATGTCAAAAAAAAAAGTAAAGATACTGGTAAAACATCCGCAGGATCTTATCTAAGGCGGATGAAAATTTCACCGACAAAAGAGCAATCTAAAAATGCGTTTACTAGAGAAGAAGATGAACCGACGACAAATAATAAAGAATCATTTGAACAACAGGACGTTCAGTTAAAAGATAGTGATAGTGATAAGGATAATTTAATTTATAATGATTCGTTAAATGATTTAAATAATTTTCATAGTAAAGATAATAGTTGTTGTTGGTTAAAGAGACAAGACAGTGTTGCTTCGAGTATCGGTAGTATTTTATCCCGACACACGAGTCTTGCAGTATCAGATACACTTCCGTTGCGAAATTATCCTGAAAAAATTTCATGTCAACCTCCTTTTACAGAATTACTTTGTCGGCAAGATAGTTTTTGTTCTAATGATAGCACCTCTAAGGCTGATGAGTATTCAAGTTTAAATGACTTTGATATTAATAATATTGACAGTCATACTGAATCTAATGATAAAGAATTTTTTACAAACCAATCGATAAATAGTGATGATATGAGATTTGATTATACAAGTGATTTACAGTTATCATCATATCCACAAGTTAATTATACTGAATGTTATAAGAATAAACAAGTTGATTTATGTAGACAAGATAGTTTTAGCACAGACAGTGCTGTAGGAACAATGCGTAGTGATTTTTTTGATGATATTGACGTTGCTGAGTTACGTAAAAATGCTGAAGAACATGAAAATTGTTGTACAGCTGATAAATTTTCCCCACTAAATCGTAATGCTTCACCAATTGAAAGCACGGCATTGTAAACATATTTTAATAATATATTATATTTATATTGATTAGTATTATTAGTAATGAAAAAAAAAAATGACACTGTATCGGTACGGCTGCCCAATTTTAAAACACAGTAACTGTTAAATTTTTATATATGATTTTTTTTTAGTATTGTTACATTCCTTATAATTTTTAGACCTTAATTTCAAGTATTTTTTCTTAAAAATATTAAATTTTAATATTTTCTTAAATTGATATTTAAATATTTTTTACTCATAAATTAAATTTTCTATCAATTTGGAGCGCAAATTTTTTTTTAATGAAAAAAAAAAATGTTTAAAAATCTCAAAATTATCATTTACTGTGTTTTGAAATTAGGCAGCCGGGTATTTAATAATAAAAAATGTATTACTGATGTCAAATATGCTCTCAGCAATACAACAACAAGGGCCTTTTGAAGATTTTTTAAAAAATATATTAAATCTGTATTTTAATTATATATAAACAATATTGTCGATAAATTTAAATGCGACAAATATTGAATTTTTTTACAATAATTAAAAATTGTATTTAAAAATATGAATCTCTAAGATTTTAAAATTAAACCGAAGATTTCAGATTATTTTTTTCAATTTAAAAAATAACGTCCTGATGTAAAGCATTAAATGCTTACAAGGAATTTTATCTATAAAAGTATTAATTATTCGCTATATGCATTCCATTTAAATGTTCTTGAAGAAATTTTAAATAATTTAAAGACTAATAGCGCTTGCCAGAAAAAAAAAAAAAAGTAAATTTATAACCAAATGTATTTATCGTTGCATTCCTTGCCAACTACTATTGCATAATGCATTCCGAAAATAATATTCTTGCCTCATATCAATTAAAAAATAAATTATAAAGGAAAATTGTTAAAATACTGAATCTTCAAACGAAAGCATTCCATCCAATTTGATTGTTTATTTAATCAATCAAACTGTATACCAACAAGAATTTTCAATGAAAGTTTTAAATATTTATATAAATATATATATTTGAACTCGTAGAGTTTATGTAGATAATTATTGTATGTAGATTAATTGTTTGTTTAAAATTATATATTGTTGTTTGAGTAAAAGGATGAATTTTTATAACGCAATAAATAGCATTAAATATTTTATTTTATTTTATTGCTATTTTTAATTTTACAAATGGCAATTTGTGTCAGTAAAATTTTCTATCGTTAGATTTAAAATGACAGAAAATAATTAATTGCTATGCACAATAAGTCATGTTGTATTAATGTCAAGTATTGAAATGAAATCGAAAAAAAAAAATAATTCATTTAAATTAAGTACCGTAAGAATTTATTAATTTGTGTTAAAAAAAAATTAAGTTATAAGTTATATAAGAAATATATATTGTAATATTATGTACCTTTATTATTAATTTTTGTTTAGAAGCTGACAATATGAAAATGCGTATATCTGTAACGTATAACGGCTACTTAGGAATTTAGAATTATTGTAACAAAACTATATTGCGATTTGTATAGTTAACATTAGTTTGTACATAGTTTGTATATAAATTAAAGACTCTACACATTCAAAACACTAATTTCGATACAACTACGCTAGCGTTTCCTACTTATACATATATGATTATTTTTTTTAACCAATAATAGGAAAGTGTACTTTTTTTTTTATTTTTTATTTTTTATTTGCATTCCAAGTATAAGAAAAAATGTATTTTTAATTTTTTATATTTTTATTTAAGTCAGTTCTGTCATTTTCTATCTTTGGATAAAAGTTTTACTTTTGGGCGATTAACTTTTGTGAAAGTTTTCGTTTTTTAAAAAATAATTTATCTACAATTTTAAAAATTTTTTTTTTATTTTTAAAAATTGTAATTTTTTTTAATCGGTGCATTCAAAAATTATTGATTAAAAAATTCGTAAATATTTTTTATTAATTAATTATTAATTAATTAATTGCGTACTTACGAATGGATTTGTTGTTCAAAAGGTTTAATTGAACTATTGAGAAAATGACTGTTAATAGCACATTGAAGGTACCATTGATAAGGTAATAATGTTTGTTGTAATGTTAACAATATCTGATATATATTTTTTGCAGTATATTAAAATAAATATCTTTTCCATGCTAAAATAATAATTAAATAAATAATAATAATAATAATGATAATTATAATAAGTCAGTGTACCTTCAATGTTATTTTCCCAAAATCACATAAACGTTAATTGTCTGTGATAGAGAGTGTTTTGAAATTGTCTGTATTATTAATATTATTTTTATTCACACGTAATTAATTATAAATTATAAATTATAACTTATAACAATCTTAAGTATTAGTTTATACAAATAAATATAATTAAATATGAATACTCATACCATGAACAAAAAAAATGTCAAATAATCTGTTATATTTCATTAGTTTAGAAATTTTTATGCAAATTTTTATATGAACATTAGTTTTCATCTCATTTTTAATAAATTTTATTTTTTAACATCAAAATATTTCATGCTAAAAATATTTCACTTGTTCTAAAAAAATTTTTTCTGTCTAAATTTAATATTGTATTAATAATTGGAATGAAAAGCAAAGAAATTGTTATGATTGGTAATTACACATAAAATTCAATTAAATATTTCTTATTATGATATAATTAATTATATTGTGTGTGAAAAAAAGGTTCAACAAAAATGTATCCATATATATATTTACAAAAAGTGTAAATGATATAAAAAAAAAAGATTATTATTTTTTCTCTTATTGTTGAGACAACTGACTAGCTGCTGGAAAGATAGAAGAGATATACGTATTAGTACTGATTGATTGTAATATAAACAATAATAATTAATTAATGTGTAATAATAATATAATAATTTTCCGGAAATTTTTACATGAAATAAATTAATCAATTTTTGTTCGACATTCCAAAAAAATGAATAAAATAATTTATCATCAATTTAATATTTTATTACATTTATTGTATGTTAGATAATACCTTCAAAATTAATATGTAGCAAAAATTACTGATTAAGATTTATAGTAAGAAACAAATTATTCAAATTCTAAAAATGTTTCTTTATATATTTATCTTTGATATATTAAAGAGTCAATTGGAAATATTTTAAAACATTTTTCTATATAAATTAAATTTTTAAAGTGGAAATAAAATTTTTAGAGAAGCCAAATAAAGTAAGCTTTACTGAAATTAGCAGACATTTGACAATTTGTGCAGTTTTTATTAAAAAAGAATTTTTTAAAAATTTGCACTAATTTTTTTTTGCAATAATTTATTTGTTAAAAAAATTCTTGAAGTTATTAAATGTATGCTAAATTAATTTTTATTAAAAAATGACATTAAAGTTAGCAGTTTTAACCAGTTTTTAATTTTTTTTTAACAAAAAAATTTGTTTTAAAAAATTGCATTTTTTATTTCTTAAAATTTCTTCATGTCAATTTTTTTCGCATTAATTTAATTGTTAAAAAAATTATTAAATGTCTGCTAAATAAATTTTCATTAAAAATTAATATTTAAATAATTAATTTTTTTTTTATAGGTTCTCACTTGATAAAGAAGAATTTTCGCTAACTCCGTAGTAAATAAAAACTGCGTAGAATAAAATATAGCGCGTTGCTCATGACAGATTTTCTTGCGCTACCCACAAATATTACGTCACGTAATATTACTCACCTTAAAGTGACAGTATAAATAAATTAAAACTCTAAAACTCTAGTGTTGCTTCTAACATCAAGCAGTAGTTTTTTTAATTTCACTAAAGTACTTCAAAGATTTAAAACTCTTTATTGAAAAATGTCAGATCCAAGTTCAGATTCACCAATGAGCGGTGGAACCAAGAAAGTATCGGTGGATTCGCCAGAGGTGAAAAATTACGCTGAGCAAGGCTTGAGGAAATTGTCGTCTACCCATGGAGGCACTAATGAGCTCATTCTTACGGAAATCATTAGTGCAACTTATCAAACTGTTGCTGGATCATTACACAAAATTCATGTTAAGTACGGAGAAAGTAATTGTCCTAAAGGGCAATTCAGCGAGGCAAGTACTCTAGCGGAGAATAGTCCAATTAAAGAGTGTTTGATCAGCGTCTGGTCAAGACCTTGGATAAAGGAAAATCCCCTTGAGATTAACATTAAATTACTTCAAGATTAATGTTAACTTTTCAACGAGATAAACACATTGTAATAATACGTATGTACTTATTGAACGTTGATTATACTCAATACAATGATGTCATTTGATATTTTATGACCACTGGCTCTTACAAAAATTAAATTAGCCGACATCTGAAAATTTTAATAATTTTTTTTCAGTAAAAAAATTATTACAAAAAAATTTTACATGTTGAAGATTTAAAAAATTATTTTTAAGTAATTTTTTTTATTTGTAATGCTATTGACGCAAAAATTTTTGAACGCCGGCTAATTTTAGTATTATCTGAAATAAAGAAACATGTAATAATTTTTTAGGATTTTTTAATAAATAAATTAGCTCAAGAAAATTTTAGAAAAATTGTTAATGCAATTTTTCAAATATAATTTTCTAAGCTTAGTTTATTTGTCAAATAAAATTTAAAAACTTTCAAGTGTCTGCTAATTTCAGTATAATGGCTTTTTTTATTTTGTTCTCATGTCGTTTGTTAACTACTAAATAACATTAATAAAATTTAATATTTTAATACTGTATTTTGCTCTTAATATATTAATAAAATAAGAGATTAAAGTTTATCGTATAGAGTTATCTGTTTGTGTACTTGTGATCATTTAAACTACTTTATGTGAAGTATAAATCGCATATATTGCGACTTCAGTAACCTCGTCTTCGAAAAATTTATCTATCAGTAAAGGATAGTTATGTGGATTCATTTCACATTAATTTTTAACAGATAAATCATTCTTCGAGTAGTTTTTACGTCTTACAATGTCCTTTTTTACACAGAAAATTCAAAGATTGAAAAATAATTTAGCTACTACAAAAATATATGTCGTAAATTTAATAATTATAATATTTACAGTATTTTTTTTCGCAAAAAATTCTAAATGTTTAGGAGTTAAATGATTGAAGACTGTGAAATTAAACAATTTTTTTATAATTATTTTTAACATGCATATCTGAATAAAATTTTATTTATACTTATATTTTAAAAAATTTCCAATGTTGACAGATTAAAACACCGTTTGTTTCAATATAAATTATCTCGCATGAGATTTGAATGCTACATTAAAAAATAATTAGATTTTACTTGTTATGAAAAACTATTAAAAAATGTTTGCGCTCAAGTTTAAGTTAAAGTATTTTAAACATTTAATTTTAAAGTAAACATTTATCAAAACGATTGCTATTTATTCAATTTAATTATTTTTTATAAAATAAATAAATAAATAAATAAATATAAGTATAAATCTACTGAGATAGTAAGGTCAACAGATAATTGTAGTGATAATAGCTACATGGAAATTTTATATGGCCTACTATTATATAGTAGAGCTAAGTTGTTGACGTAGGATAATATATACTACCGCGTAAACTCACTTGAGTGCAAACTTTCGTAGCAAACACAAGTTAAGCGAAAGTAAACCAAATAAAAAATATAAATTTATTTCTCACACACGTTTTATAATAAATACAATGTACAAACAGTATCGAATATTCAAAATCATATTATTGTGTTCAATATTTGCAATAATTTCAACCGAAGCTGGGCGAAATGTCCCAGGAGGACCGCAATCAATTCCGATCGATTCTCCCGAAATTCAAGAGTACACAAAAAAAGGCTTGAAACAATTCTCGGCTACTTATGAAGGCGCCAACGAGCCAGTTGTTGCAGAAATTGTCAGTGCATCTCGTCAAACTGTTGCTGGATCACTTTATAAGATAAAAGTTAGATTTGGAGAGAGTAGTTGTCCAAAGGGCCAATTTACTGAGACATGTTTATTAGTGGAAGATAGTCCGACCAAAGAGTGTGAGATTAAAATTTGGGAACGACCTTGGATTCAAGAAAATCCTCTTGAAATTACTATTAAATGTGAATAAAGTAAAAAAAAAATTTTTGGGATTAGAATTTTGTAGAAAAATTGGAATTTTGCTAATTTTGTTTCACAAAAAATTTTTTTGTGGCGTTCAATTAGACATTTTCATTAAATAAATTTAATTTTGATTATTTGTAATATTGGATAAGATTTTTAAAACATTATTTCTGAGAAAAAGCAGAAAATTACCTAAAAATTTGATTTACTTCAAAATAAATTTTAAAATAAAATAAAAAATTTTTAATTTTAGAACAACTTTATTATTTCACGATTTTTCTCAATTTTCTTTTATCTTTATGAATGTAATTGATAGTAATTAGATAATTTTACATTATTTTTAACATTTTATTTGTGTTTTTAATAAATAAAGTTAAAAAATAATAATACTTCATACACTTTATCCCTGAACTCATAAAAAGTGACCACATAATTGAGAAATAATTTTCAGTATAAATTTTTGCATTGAAAAAATTTATTTAGCAATTATTATAAAGGTAGGTAAAATTAAAATTATTATTTTTAATTTTCATGTACAATTTTAAAAACACACTTTTATCCATACTAAAGTAACTCTACATTGAAAGAATAGTAAAATATATTTAACTATTTCAAATATTAATTAAGATAAAAAATAATTAAGAATACTTTCTTTCAAACTTTAATATTTATTTATTTTTTAAATAAATATTTTTCTTATTTTCTAATAAAATCTACAATAACGGTTGCAACTGACTTCTGATTATCGTATTCACATATATGTACCCGGCCCATTTTACCCCAGTGAAGAAGAAGCTACAGAATTTTGGGAGTTACTGAAAAAAAAATTGTATCAATTTTATTCTCGATAATAATTCGACACAAAATTAATTAATTAAATTAACTTCAATTCAATTATTTTTTTATTTATAATTTAGATGAAAAATATGAAAATATATCATGTAAGCAAATTATTCGTCACGTGATTGGTCAAATATATCATAAGCATGAAAATATATGCAATTTCTAAACTCAGGCGCGCGCTTGCGCGCGCAAATTTGAATTCTAGTAAGTTTTATATTTTAGGATAATATAAATTCAATTTTATTTGTCTCACCCGTTATATAAATTGAAACGTTCAAGTTGACTTGCTTCCTAATAGATGGCAGTTGATGTTTTATAATTGAACATATCTCTTTAAATATTCAGCATAAAATAATGTCCTTAATTTATATCAGGAATTATTTAAGTATGACTTCAAAATGATAAACTCTTTTTAAATTTATTGAATATTTGCAGTTCTCTGTGCCATAATTTATCCAAAATACAAAATTCATAATGACAATAAATTTATTCAAGGAAGAGCAGGGAAGAAAAGCGAAAATGAAACAACAAACAGGATTATAAAATAAAATATAATTTAAAAATCTTAAAATTTATAGTGGGCCATGTCGTCGGAAGCCTTAAACTTAACATTATACGAGAGGTCAGAGTTGGAGGATTTTGTAGTGCAATAAGGATACATTTATGTATAGAAAAGATAACTAAAACGCGTAGAATGGAGGTACGTGTGCATTTGGAGCCAAGAGGATGACAGTAGTGGTTGGCTGAAGATGAAACGACAAGAAAGAGACACTGCGAGCAGAGAAAGACCTGAGAGAAGAGGATGAACCGTATACTGCAGGATGTAGGAAGAGGAGGTGGTTAGATATTCTCTCGAGGGGGTACACAGTATAACCCAGAGCACATAGCGAACCACATCTGAATAAAATGATAATAAACCGTGCGGCGAAGCTCCTGGTGTTCACTGAGTTGACGTTTCGCATTCGAAACGAAGTGCGCGAAATGTTTCCGCGAGAGAAAAAGAAAACCAAACTACCAAATGTATTTTAGCATAAAAAAAAAGAGATAGCGATGCTTCTCTTACATTTTATTTTATTTCTTCGCTCAATGATAAACACTTTTTATTTTATTTTATTTAACATAATTTTAAATTTTTATCAAACTTCATTGACATTCTTAAAAATATTCTTCTTCATAAAAATC
Organism: Cotesia vestalis; assembly: GCA_000956155.1. NCBI lineage: Eukaryota > Metazoa > Arthropoda > Insecta > Hymenoptera > Braconidae > Cotesia > Cotesia vestalis. The sequence goes on from JZSA01000018.1 coordinate 53,639, forward strand.
GTGTATACGCGTTTATAATTAATTATCTACACATAATCGAGCGCAAAAAATAATTTTATGCTGGCTTCACCATTGTCTAGGATATTAAACATATCGATACTGCCATTCTAATACGACGTATCCCATAAAATTTGACAAATTGACTTTTTTTGAAAAATCGAGTCATAACAATATTATGCAAGTCATATTAAAATTAAAAAGGTCAAATTTTTATTAAATAAATATTGTATAATATTTATTGGAATATTTGTAAAAATTCCATTATTTTCTTTTTCTTTTTTTATTTTATTACTTTTTTTTTTTTGTAAAAAATTTTACGTCAATAACACAATAAATGTTAAATTTACGTATAAAAGTCTTAAATATTTAACACAAAATTTTTTCCTGTGCAATACAGCGCACTTAGCTTTAAGTTATACTATTTAATCTATATAAATTTATTTAGAGACTCTGCACAGAAAAAAAAAATAATTTTGAATCAAGAGAAAAATTCTAAAACCAAGAAAATAATTTTGAAGAGTTTCAAAATTCTTGAATTAAGTAAAATTTATTTAAATCAATAAAAATTTCTTAGTTTAAGAATTTTTCTACTCAAATCAAGAAGATGAAATTCTTAAAAATTATTTACTTGATTCAAGTAAATTTTTTTTTCTGTATGTAATTGGCCTTTTGGCTGTTGGATTGTATAAAAGGAAATAAGTAACATGCCGGAGTGGATTTTTGTGGATTGATGCTCGGAAATTGATTTAGGCGTTAAAGAGATGCAATCAGAGAGAGTAAATTTAACATACGGATACTCATAAAACATAAATGTACGTCAGAAGAGGTATAGCGAAAAAAAAGTGGTAAGACACCGAAAGCAGGAGACAAGAGCCAAGACTAAAGATTCATATACGCGATGTATATATGTATATATATATATATCTGTCTACGTCCTCTCGCGCGTTCTCCTATCGCGATAATACCATTATGCGGATTCGTGATTTGCATATTTCAGAAAGCGCTGCACAGGAAAGCATAAACAACGTCTACGGCCGTATAACTAGGCTTCCTCGGCAGATGAGTTACACACGCGGGAGATTTACGTAAACGTTCGCTGCGTCGTCCTTCGTCCTGTCCTCCATCCCTTGGTGCTTGCTGCAGTGCATATTATATGTATGCTTTAAATTTTATGCTTTTAAAAAATTTTATTCTGCTAAGCTTGATTTTATGAATTTTCACTCTGTATGCTAGGAACTAGAGTTCCATTCTATCCAATCTTTTCATTTTTTGCTCGGTATTGCAATCACTAATTATGCATTGAAACCTTTCTTTTATTTTACCGCTATTTTATAAAATATACAATTAACAATAATTGTACAAATTTTTTATTAAAAAAATTGATTCTTATTTTTTTTTATTAATCGAGTGTGCAAAAATATTTTTAAAATTTTAATTGGCATTTTTAATGTATTAAGTGAAAGTCAAACAGTGATAGAAATTTTTTTCAAAATTGCGTATATTAATTCTACCTAAATAAATTGGAATTTTTTAAACTGAATTTCAAGCCGTAATAAATCTCAAAAATTTAAACTTTCAAAAACATAATTCAGTAACTCAGATTTAAGATATGATATGACTAAATAGCTAGTAGTGTAGTTGTATAATACAACTTCGATAACAATCAGAGCGAAATTATTAAATTTCTCTGGAAATATCAAATTGATTTAATAACTTGTCGACATTTAATATTTTTTAAAAATAATTTTATTTCGCCCGCGGTCCTAGTGAAATTTAAATTTGAAAATCTGAAAACAGTAAATTAATTGATAAATTCTCTACTCAATTTATTTACCATTCGTTTATGTAATCTATTGAAAATTTCTGTTTGTAATAATTTATATAGCTTGTATTATAAATGATTATGATTATTAAATCCAACATTAAATATTTCCTACTGGATAGCAAACAATAATATTTGAACGTTTCCCTACAATATCACATCAATTTAAATTTAATAAACTAAAATATTTATCAATAAAATATGACATTGCTAAAATCAAATAACTATTTTATTTATCATGTCACTGAATTTTCTTTTGATTTTAAAGGAATTTAAAATTGAAACTTGAAGCTCAAAAAACCTTTTAATATTTTATAGAGATTTGTAAATGAAAAATATTAAAATATAAGATAATTATCCACCTGCCAATAGAAAAAACTCTCTTCTACTTCTAGTACTATGTCCAAGGGCCAACTTGTCTTTTCTTTTTCTCATGGATTGTCGACGAGGTTTTAATTACGGTCGCCGAAAAAGTTAAGAGACAAACACCCGTCGGGCTGCAAGACAGGACACAGAACAGAGGACAAGTCACTGCAGTCTAGGCTGATCTAACCAATAGTTGGACAGTTGTTCATACAAAAAATTAAGAACAAGTTTAAAGCTATCAGAAGTCTCGGAGACAGAAAGAACGAGGGTCTCGTCATATCTCTTGATTTTTGTCTGCTTTTTTGACTCCTCCTCTATCGATTTAACGTCAGATTAAATCGTTTTCGACTTAGCTGGTGTCTTTCTCTTCTTTTTGGACTAGAGTATGTCGAGGCTATTTTATCTAATTGATTATTGAGAGGATTAGCTGATTGTTCTAGCAGTTAAATTGATGTTTGAACGATAAATTGATAAAAAAATTTTAAATATAAATATTAAGACTAAAAAATAATATTTTTAAATCCATTTGTGTTAAATTTTGTCAAGCAAAAAAGAGAAATACTACACAGTAAAAAATTTTGCGTCAAAAAATTTTGTTTTAAAATGTCATCTAACTTCATTTGAATTTTTTAATTGTTTAATTGAAATTTTTTCAATAAAAAAATTTATAAAAATTTTTAAATGTCATGTAAATTAAACATTTATTGTGTTAAATTAACACAAAAAAGTGTAAAATATTTAACATAAAAATTATTAACACAAAATATTTTACTGTGTAAGCTGAGGCTCTTGTTATATTATTAATTTAAGAACTCATATCTTGACTGAGAAGGTGTCTCCGTAAATATCTCATGGTGAGACAGCAGGGCTACTCGACAACTTTTACAAACTTGTCTTTACCTAGACAGGAGTTTACATACCTACTACAGATGAAAATGAAAAATATTAAAAAGAGTGAGAGCTAGATAGGAGAGTTGGGAATTTCAAAGTGCCGCTATCTGCACCATCAGTGTCCGATACTAGGCTCAGATGACACGGTTTCTCCTCACGAGACAAACCTTCTGAGATATACCAGAGGATCCTGGGTCTGAGGCCGCTTGGTTCTTCAGGTGAAACCCTTATTAAGGAGGGGACAGATTTGGAACTCTCGAGAAGGTCCACCGATGACAGCAAATATTTACAACGTCATGCTTCTATACCTCGAGACAAGGCGGGACAATAAGTGTCGTTATACCGGCGCCAGGATCATTTTCTTTATTTTTTTCTAAACTTATTGTTCCTATCATTATTTGTTTACCCTTTTTTAAACAATTATTAATGCTACATTCTTCTTTGCTTTACAACTTTTTGTAATGTAACATTTTTAAATAAATTACATTGCTCTTTTTATTTAGAGAGTGGCTAATTTGGACCATTTTATTCACTTGAAATATGAAAAATTTAATTATTATTAAATTAATACTTAATATTTAAATTATTAATATGAAATTCATTTTTATTTAGGAAGTATTTTTTAGTAAATTTTTAGAGTAAAAATATAATTTTTTCCTGAACAAAAATTAGTACGAATTTTTTAGTAAAATATTTTTAAAATTATTAATTATTATTTTTAAGAAATTACTTTGATTTAAGATAAAAAATCTTGGACTAAAAACATCATTTTTAACAGAAAAATTTTATAATTAAAAAAAAAAATCATTTTCGGTAATTTTTATTTAAATTTCAAGTAATTTTGCAAAAAAAAAAATAAAAATATATTTTTTTTAATTAATACAACTAATTATAGTCCAGATATATTTTTTTCTAGATAAAAATGAAGTTTTATCTATTGATTAATGTCAATTTTAATTTATTTAATCAATTAACGTCAATTTTGTAGCCAATTTGATTCCAATAACTTTCATTCAGTATGAATCTAATTAAACTCATTGCAAGTTTTGTCACTCATCCGTTGAAAATTCTTCAGAACTTATCTCAAAGACCCATCAACCAATATTAGTAATTTAGAACTGATTTCTCTTGAATACAGCCCCAAGATCTTACAAAAAATGAGAAGATTGACAAGAAATCATTTATAAAATCCAAGTGATTTTAAGACTTACTCCCTATAATTATAATTCAGGGTATAAAGTACCGTTTGTGGTCACTTTACGTCAAAACTAGTATATAAATCATGTTAGAAGTACAATAGAACTAACACAATAACTAACACAATTGTTTTTTCTCATAAAAATATTTTTGGGTAAAATGATCTTTATTTTTTTACCAAAACCCTGACAAATATATTTTTTTACCGAAGAATGTTTAAAATTAGCTTCAAAAACAAGGTGCTGTTATTATTGTGCACAATAGGATTTTCAGATAAGCGTATTATAAAAAAACAAAAGCTTAAGGCAAAAAAGTGTCGTTTAAAAACAGGCTTTAACTCGAAAATAGTGTTAAAAATCCGTAAAAACTCTGGAGTTGTAGATTGTAGGTAAATTTTTAATGATTTTATCAAAGCAACTAAAATTATTGCGCTGTCATAAACGCTTGTACCAGTCAGACAGACAAACTTGAGAAAAGAATAGAAAAACAGGGATTATGAGGACTTAAGATTTAGTTGGTAATCCAGCAAGCGTCATTGTCGTATGCTAACTAATCCATTTGGGCAGCTTTTTCCGTGACAGAATCCCTCTACGGAGGACAATCATCAGATTAGTATACTGTTTTGAAAAAGAGAGACTGCTTAACTAGAACATAGTAGAGTTAATAAATGGTTTTTCCGACGAAGAACTACTGGATAAATTTCAGTAACTACAGAAGTTTTTTAAAGGGTAATTTTATTGAATGATGATTCTGTATCTGTGTAAAGTTTAGTTATAAAATGATTGATGAAGCTGTTGGTATTTTCCTGAGCCTTAAAGTTTAAACTACAACCAGAATGGAGGATTTAAAAAATGATGGACGAAGCTGAGATTGGCAGCTGACATCGGCGAGCCAGGTATCATTTTAAACGGTAACTATCTCGCTGGTTATCTGAAAAATGTTGAGCGTATCTGGTAAATATATGACTATTTAAATGAAAGTAACAAATCGTAATATGTGTGTTTAAAACAAAGTATATTTTTTTTTTTAACCCGTGTTTCCCTATTTATATATTTGTAGTGAGTCCTGTTGTTGGCGGACCCCCTACCGGGGGTATCCGTTACGCCTAAACCGCGTTTAAAGAGTTTGAAAAGCAGGCGTACTCTCTTTAATAGAAAGAGAGTACAGAATAAGAAGCTTAAGCAAAAGCAATACAAGGCAAAGGGAAACGAAAAGAACTTACGGCTTGTCTTGAGCCGGACCGACGGTGGCGCCAACGAGATCCATATCTCGCTCAGAAGAGTGGGTCCTGTCTCCCCTCCCGGTGTCCTCGTGGGCCTCAGGCTCATTCTCTCGAGGCGTCTGGGAGAGGGCAGACGGGAATAAGAAACACGGGGCAGAGGAATAAAGAGAGGGCTCATCAGAGATAACATCTAATTCCGAATCAGCCGTTCGTGTAGGCTTCCATGTAACTTCACTGTATTCTTTCAGCTTGCTAAGTGTTGTCGTTACTTTTATTTGTGTGTAGAAAAGCGGGCCCCTTTTGTCCCTCCACACATCTACCAGCGCTCGTTTTACGACCCATGGATACTGATACTAATACTTACTGATACACTTATGTATAAGAGATCTAAATGTCGACGATATGCGAATTCGAGAAGAGATTTGTTGGGCTTGTTCCGTCAATGGATATGCTAACATCAGCCTTGAGGATATTGCCCATTTTTTGGCTGTAAATTCAGGGTTCTTATCCTCGTAAAACGGATTGTGATTAACAGCTTCTTGTTATTGAGATAGATTTATACTTTTGTTCGATGCTTTTTTTCATATTCTAAAAAAAAATCTTTTTGATTCCAAAGAAATATTCTTGCAAAATTATTTACTTGTTTTTATTCAAGAATTTTTTGCCTTGAAACTCATTTTCTTGTAAGAAAAAAAATTCTACGAAAAGTTACATCGTAATTCAGGGTCAGAAATCGTGAAAAATTGGATATAAGTGGTAAATTTTAAAATTAAAAATATTAAAAGCTGGAAGTAAATCTACATCTTTGATCAAGAGTTATTAAACTGAGAATAATTTTTTCTTTGAAGAATTTTAGATTTTTGGTTCAATAAGTTTTTTCATTTAAAATGAAATATAATAAATTTTGTTGAATAATAATGAGACCAAGTCTACTTCTAATGACCAAAAGATAGTGTACAAAAGTTGTACAGATCGACGAATTGTTATAGAATAATTTGCAATAAAAAGTAATTTAATTTTCGCACTTTAATTATAAAACTCGGTTAGTTTTTGATTTACCCTCAATATTTAGTATTCTTTATAGTTTTTTGTCGCTGTTGTTGTATATCATTGTATTTTTTTTGTTTTATATACATATACATTCGTAATTCGTCGAAGGAACCGTGAAAGAGAGGCACGCCGACCACACAAAAGACTTACGCGAGGCTAAAATCGAGCATTTGTATTCTGGAAGGATTTTTCAACAGCGACTGGACAGTTTTCTCATTTCGCTTATGGGTATATATATTCTTCATAACTTTTAATTTTTTTACATACATTAAATATTATTACAAAGGAGTAAAAAGTTAAAAATAGAAGCACATAATTGATAACAACTTTTGGAGTATTTTTGATTATTTATGGAAGAATGATATGATTTGACCAGTTTGGATGTTGTTCGGTAAAAATGGATATTAAAATAATGTTTAGAGTGGATTTTTCCCACGCAAATTATAATATCTATTTTAAAATAAGATAGTTGATTTTGAAAATTAAGAAGCAGTTTTGCCTGCCGTCTTCTCAGACAGGTTCACGCTAAATGGCGGTCAGCCGAGGTATGTCGCGCGCCACGGGGCGTCACGGCAAAAGCGCCGACACTACTATGTGTTTCTCACTCGTATAAATGTATCAAAATCAGTAAATTATATAATTTCATCTCTCTCAATTTCTTTACCCTTTTTGCCTTATCCGTCTACGGTATGCGCCGCGTGATATTCCAAATGGCGTCACCCGTTATGTTACCCCGGGGACTTGATCTACACACCGTACACATTAAGCAGTCGCTAGCGCATATATATACAAGAGACCGGGCCTCACTCTCTCGACGATTATTATCGCGATTTTCGTGAGAGCCTGGGGATTCTCCACGAAATCCTCTTGAAATCGAAACCGTCTGTGACTTTATGTAGTTTTTTTCAGCCACGCGAAAAGATCACGTCTCGAAGATCATTTTATTTTTATATATAAGTATTATTATTTTTTAAAACTGATATTTCATGCTATATACTATATCCACTATTAATTATGTATCTTAAGGTTTTATCTGACAGGGCTATTGAAAGGTCAAGATATTTATTTATCAATTTTCATTAAATCAATCATCCTAGATTTATTTCAATTATCCATCTACATAAAAGATGAGAGAAAGCTATAACAATTTGGATTTAGATTTTACAAACTAAAACACCACTTAGATATATCATGCAATAGATTGCTAAGGTAAATTGTTTCTTCCCAAATTTCTTATTACTCAAAATGATTTACAAATTGCTTCCTACCCCAAGGTAAAAAATCGCTTCCGAATACCAAATAATCGGAGAATTGTTTATGCCGCAGTACCCCGAATGCAGTAATGAGGAATCGAAGGCGCCTTGTTACACCCTAAAAACCTTATATTAGTTCAGGATATATATCTTTCCTGTCTTATTCTTTCTCTTCCCGCTCTCTATACTACTTCTACTACTACTGTCTTATCGTCCTTACAGAATAGCTATTCTTTGTAAAACATATGGTTAGCCGAAATCTTTTCGTTCCATTACCATAACGCTTTACTCCACCTGCTTCTTGAGATACTAAAAAACAAGACAACTTCGAAATTAACAACCAAACTCATCTTTTTTCATAAATAAATCGAGTTCTTGTTAAATTTTGAATTTATTGCTAGGTTGTAAGCTCTCATCATAAATTATGTCATATTTTTTTTACGCTAAAAATATCTGTACATCTGACTGACTTGGTTCGAATTCTGACAAAGTTACACACCCGCTTGTATTATTATTAAGCGAGTCTAAATAGTTGACAAAAAAAAATTAAATTTATTAAAGAGGAAAAATTTTTAATAAAAAAAAATTTTTCTATTTAATTATTTAGAATTTATTTTAATCAGTGTTCATTGATAAGAATTTCATATTTTGTTAGTAAAACTAATTAAAATTAAAATACACTCATAAAAAAAATTAAATTGACTCAAAAAAAAAAATCTTGGATCAAAAAAATAGCTATGGATAAATTTTTTGTCTTAAATCAAGCAGACAAATTATTTAACCAAATAAAATTTTTGAAAATGATTTTCTTGATTCCAAATTTTCCAAGTTAATTTTTAAACTACTTTTTTATAATCATAATGATAATTACCAAATCAATTAATGTCTGCACGGTCTTTAATTTCGAACACACAGCACCATTTGTTATTTGTTATCGTTATTACCATCCCTTATTCTAGGTCGACACTTTGGAACAATAAAAAAAGGTCACGTAGGTCAATCACATAAGTAGGTATATCTAATAAAATATAATTTAAAACGATATTTGACCGTAGATTCAACGATAAAGATTAGTGTGTGTGGCGTAGTATAAAATGGTTCTATAAAAATTCAGTAGATTCTTTCGTCACGTGAATCTTCCTTTCTCATTTATATTTCTTTCATAAATATACGGAGATTAATACACCGTCACAAATTTAAAAAGATTGTAGCGGGTAGTGGGGGAGTTTATCGTCGGATATTCATGGTATAGGGGTGAAATGGAAAAATGCCATGATGAGTCTCTTCGTAGCGATACATATATACTTGTATTAATATGTGTGCAGAGATAAACTGTGTGTCATAAAGGGAAGAAAGTTTGTATATCTAGTTGGAGGTTGTGACTAGTGACATTATATCTGAAAGTCGATTGCGGTACTTGTCGTTGAGGTCAAGCGTCCCCCTAAATCCCAAATTAGATGATGAAAAAGCCCCAGCGAATCGAATGTGACGGACTGCGGGCAATATTGCGCATTCCTATCTCTCCACAAATTTGGTAAGCGGCACGAATGTCTGCTGGGACCATTATTCTTCTCTCTTTTATTATTCTTTATGGTCACGCATTCCCTTCTATTTATCGCACTATTCTTGTTATCCTTCTATATATATATTTATCTCTTTTATTTGTCGAAGAAATATCTAAGTTAAGATAACACTGCATTGGTTGTGCATTGGTTGTGCATTGGTTGTGCATTGGTTGTGCGGATTTGTTAATTGTAACGGAGGCAATTAAAATTAATAGAAGCAGTGAGATTATTGTCGAAACAAGATCAATTATTGAAATACACTCATAAAGTGTAATTTAAGAGGTCAGATCTGAAAATAAAAATAAAAATAATAATGAGGAAGCAATAAAGCCGAGTGAAAGAACCAGAAGATCTCATCGAGGTAGGTGGCGCCATGCCATGACCAATAACGAATGTTAGGTGAATGTAGCCTCAAGAAGCAAAGAGGCCTGAGGATAAAACTCGAGTCTCTTCTCGGAGCCCGTCATCACGCGAGCAAGCTCTGATTTACTGCTAGTTTACTCACCCACGAAGCGTCCGTCTAATTGCAGGGTTCGTGTGCCTCCAAAGAAAATATTTCCTCTTCTTCGTCCCTTCTTATCTTTTATTACAATTACTTATTTACTCTGTACCGTATCCTTTGTACAATCTTTTTACTTTCAACAAAAATTGTTTGCACGATTGAATTTTATAAGCTAAGAAATGTTTTATCTTAGTAATTGTTTTAGACTTTAAATAGTTTGAGATGTTGAGAAGGGTTAAATTGAAAAATTTATTCAAATTGTCAAAACTGTAGAAATAATTATTATTTGATTGAAATTTGATTATTACTTTAGCTTGAATTTTTATGTTGATAAAAAAATTAATTTAATAAGTTTTTATTTTGCGTATTTTTCTATTAAATCAAGCTAATTTTTTTATTACTTGCAACGAAAAAAAAAACTACTTTTGTTTTGTAGAATTATCTTTAAACTACTATCAATATTCAACCCGATTCGGCCGATAATTGAAAAGTTTCAAGTGTTATGCTACTGAAGTCATTTTTGAGAAGCATCAATTTGTCTTGCCCATTTAGTTCTGTTGCCTGAATTTATGCCACGTTTTGAACTCAAATTAGTGATGGAAGCTCTAAAAAATGTTTGTCCAAAAAAAAAATCCTCCGTCATTTTTCAAATTTAATGACCGTTTCTGGGTGTAAAAGCTAGAAATATTAAAATAGGGACTGTCAAAAAATTGAGTAAATATTATTTGAAGGATATTTCACATCGAGTTAACTGAGTAAACATTTTGTTTGTTAAATTTTCTGTGGTATTTTTGAGCAATTGATCATTTAATACCTTTAAAAATTTAAATAATTCCTATTTTACAGTAAAAATGTATACTATTGTAATTATTACTCATCATTACAACAGAAAATCTATACATTGACATTTCTAATAAAAAATTACCATCAAGCACTAAAATATTTACTCCAATAAATTTAAAAATAAATCCTTAAAAAAAACTAATTATTTATTTTCGACAATTTTTTCCCAAAAAAATAGCTTAATATTTTTCTTGTTAATAAATCAATCCACATATTTATGCACACTCACTTATATCAGTCTGTAGAGAATTTTCTGGTCATAAAATATTCGAAGCTAGAGCTTGATTGGTAGTAGCGTAGGCGTAAAACGAATCATACCATCATCCGTATCTCTTTATCTCCTTTCTTCTTTTTTTTGTTCCTCTTCCTCGGAGTAAGTTGATGATTATGCTGTCGACACTCTCTGGACCGGTCCTGAGGGCGAAGAGGAGTGAAGAATATATGAGATAAGAAGACAGTAAGGGAAGTTGACGCAATACATTTACGTTTCACATACGGTGTCCGCCATTGCACTAAGTCCTCGTCGTCTTGTCCTCCGCCTCTCTCACTCTCTCTCTTTCAACTGCATTCGTCGTCGTCGTCACGGCAGTTCACCACCTCTGCTGTTTAGTTGTTATGTTGTAGTTGCTTATACTCGTTGGCGGCGTTAAAATCATTTGTGCGCGTACATACACGGGTCATACACAGGTATGAGCTCGCTAAGGGGCGTGGCGCGGCTCCCTGGTGGTCCAACACTGGCGTAGGATTTCATATTCTTCCTCATAGTCATCACAATCATATATCAATCACATCATTATCATTATCCTTACAAATTCATTATCGTTTTTTAATTTTACATCAAAATTTTTTTTTTTTTTTTTTGGGAAATTTTTCGTCATTGAGCACACGGAAAGAACAAGATCCATTCCAGGGTAAAAAAAAATTTCAGATAGTAGCTAGTATAATCCAGATTACTATGAGTATAATCCAGATATCACCCTGTATAATCTGGATTATACTAGCTACTATCTGAAAATTTTTTTCACCACAGATATCACTAAGTATAATCCGAGATGATATCCAGTGTCATCTTGTTCTTTCCGTGCATGTCGAATTAGCTAAAATTATTATTAGATAAAATAAAATTAGTAGTTGATTAAACTAAAATCGAATGTCAGATAAGCTCATTAGTAGAGTAATAAAAATTTTTTTTATTTTATAATTTAACTCCTTAAATTTAACTCTGTTGTAGCGAGACGATTTAGCGACCAAGAGCCATCTGTCGGAGATTTTCGAAACTAAATTTGATCAAAAAAATTATAATTGGGCAAATATGACCGTATCGAGATACCTTAAGCCTTATCAAGTCTGAAATGGCCATATATGGACACATTAGAAATTTTCTCCGTGTGAATAATTTCTCTCAAAAGTTGATTATCATTTTGAAACAAATTTTCACACATAATAGATTAAGATACTAATAAAAAATATGATAAAAAGCTTCTGCACTCTAGGAAAGTTTGCAGATGAGTAAGATGTTGCAAGACTTCACCGATAGGATTTCGCGAGTGATTACGCCACTGGCGAGATATAACTACCGCGTAACGAGCCTACTCGCGCACTCGTTTCTTCTTCTTCTTCTTCTTCTTCTTCTTCCTACGTCCATCGTTTTGGCATGCTGGAACGTCTGGTCACGAACGTCGGACCTCACATCATCACGAAAGACGCTCTCTGTATCTTTAGCCATGAGCCTTCTCTACTTGTTTCTCTACAGAGTATAGTACAAGAGTATTGTATGTGTAAATGTATATATATACATATATAATACTGAATACTGTATACAATTGATGCTTCTGGGTTGGTTGCAACTTTCAATGCTCGCACGCGTTCTTCTGTCCCTCGACTACTACCAATTTAGTCGATGCGTCTTCATACCTTTTCGTGTCGTGTGTTCTTTGCCACAGCCAGAACCGCGACGAATTCATTATTGACGATCTTTATCACGTACCTTTATTTTACTTATTAATCTGCATTAAATCAATTATTTTTAATTATATATAATTATCACTATGCCAGTTTTTGTAGTTTTATGATTCAACTTCAATAATATTGTTTTTAATTTTTTTCCGTGATCAAAAATATTAAATAATAAGAATCTTTAAGGTAAAAAATCTAAATAAATCATTAAAGTTTATAATCCGGAAAATATTTGGTATCAATAAGAAGAAAAACATTTAATAACTCTTTGGAATTTATTGCACGCACCTTCATCCTTCATCTCCACTCGGTGAAGTGATTAACTTGTTTGATTTCCTGATGGTGGCTTTACTTGTTATTAGATTTTTACTATGTAGGCTAAAAGTATATCTATATATCTATATATAAATTGACGTTAAAGGCAAGCAGGTTAATCTCAAAAGCTCCAGAGAGAAGCAGCTCAGAGGAGCAGTTGGACGTTATTCCTGGTCAAATGATCCCTCAGAATTACCTGATAAATGCTACTTTAAAAACCACAAAATTGCTGTAGCAATCTCAAGCTCTAACGAGGAACAAGGATCAACAACAATGCCAGATCATCGTGGGTGACCTAAAGTTAAAACTACAGTTTATATATGTATATATTAGAGTGTATCAAAAAAAATGAAATTTTTTTTTAAATTAATACAATATTTTGTTAAATATGAAATATATTTTTTTTTTCGATAAAAACAATCTATAAAATAATTATATATTTAATTTTGAGTAAATTATAGTTTGCAAAACTAAAAAACACGCTTTAGTAGCTAACCAAATTACAAAATAACTTTTGATAAATTTATAATAAAAATAAAGTGGTTAATAAAAAAATTCTTTTTATTGTAAACAAAAGGGTAGATTTTAAGATACTTTGATGATAACTCTATCCAATAAGAAATTTTTTGAAATAGTCTAATTTAATTGTATATGATCTAATACACAAAAAAAGAAACATTTTGTCACTTGAAAAATTAAATTCGACAAAATACAAGTTTTCTTGTTTTTAAAATACTCAATTGCTTATTATCTAGAAAATTGAGCATTTTTTTCGATATGGATGCAAAAATTAATTATGTAAAAAATTAAATTTCTTACAAATTTTTTATTTAGGTAAAACAATTTTTTGGTAAAACAAGCCATTCTCTCAAAATCTTCCAAATTAAAATCAAGAGCCTTAATTTTAATGGAATTTTTTTTTCAATGCTTAGAACAATATTTCAGGGCTAAATATTGACGTCAGAAAATTTTTTCAAGTGTTAAAAATCTATAAATTAATTGAATATTTATTATAATAAAAAAAAAGAGAAAAGAACAATAACCTTGAACGTTATTTATAATTTCCGTAAAATGAAACTGACAAATCAGCGTATTTATAGTAGTTTGATAATTAAACCATCACTATACAAAATAAAATGAGATGTATATAGGTACAATAGATACAAATAATGAATGAAGCAATATGTGGGCTTAACTATAATAATAAAATTTTTTGTTATAGGTAAAAAATGTGTAGATGATACGATCCGATAAAGCTAACAAGCCCTGTCTGATGTCTGATCTTTAATAGCTGGTTGGAAGACTTCTTCGAATGACCGCAATTGTTTGGATCCTGGGGATGGCGAAAAGGAGGGCGTGAGGCAATCCAATTTGGTGAGGCTGCAGGAGCAACAGCAGGAACTCGTCTCATTCGTTTGCTTTGGGTGCTTCCGTATGAGCATCCATTGCCACAGATTGCATCCTCTAAACGATTTACAACCGATATACCCGCGTATCGTTGTCTGGCACGCTATCCGCTTGTTAAACTTACTACCACCCTATACCCTATACCGTATACCCACTACCTACCAACCGAGAGTCGAACAGAGCAGAGAGAAAACACAGAGAGTAGTCAGAGTCCGAGTCAGGTATATATGGAGAAACCGCTACTTCAACTCAACTCGATTTATATACGCGAGACATTGTATAAACATATATACGCCATAAGACATTGCACGCACTCTCTCGATGCTCGATGTGGACTCCACTCATGATCATGATCACGAATAATAACAAATCGATGCGAAAAAAATCCATCACATATCTTTTATTGTGACGTGACATACATTTATGTTAAGAGAACCAGATTTTTATTGTTATTGTTGATTAATAATAAGTTACGATTTGATGAAAAAAAAAAAAAAATAAAAAATAAATAAAAAAAAGGTAATTCAATAAATATTCTCTCTTGTACTTTTGTATCGAAAAAATTGACAAATTTTTTTTGAATGATCATAAAATTTAGTTTGAAAATCCCAAAATTAATACACGAATTAAAATTTTCCATTTTAATAACACAAGAAAAATTTTGATTTTAATTGTAACTATATTTTTGAAGATATTGAGAGAATGGCTCGTTTTACGAAAAAATTTAATTTTAGCATATACAGAAAAAAAAAATTTACTTAAATCAAGTAAATAGTTTTATTTTCTTGATTTGAGTAGAAAAATTCTTAAACTAAGAAATTTTTTTTGGTTTCAGTAAATTTTACATAGTTCAAGAATTTTTGATCTTGATTCAAGACAATGAAACTTTTTAAAATTATTTTTCTGTTTCAAGAATTTTTCTCTTGATTCTTGTTAATTTTTTTTTTCAGTGTTTATATCAATAAAATGCTCAGTTTTGAAGATATATAAGCATTTACAATCAAATTAAGCGATATAAAAAATTTTTTTTTTTGAATAGAGTTATGATCAAAGTATCTAAAAATGCACCTCACACTTTTTTTTACAATAAAAGAATTTTTTTATTACATAAAAGTTATTTTTTAATTTGGTTAGCTATTGAAGCACGTTTTTTATTTTTGCAAGCTATAAATTACTCAAAATTAAATATACGATTATTTTATAGATTGTTTTTATCGAAAAATAAATGGAAAAATATAATAAAAGCCGTAAAAGAGTAAAATAGAGTTGAGAATGAGTGTAAAAATTTAGTGAGACCGACTGTGTTAATTTCACTTGAAAAATCGTAAAATGCAAATGAATGATCCGGGGTCAAGTCGATTGGCAAATTGCGAAAGAAGGCTGGCCCGTGAGACGGGTGTGCAGGCGCCCAAGGTGGTCGGGTAATTTCGTCGCCGCCAAAACGAGCAGCTCAATGTGAATAGTGTGTAGTGTGCCTTAAAGACAAGTCAAGACACGATGAGGCATGCGAGCTAGAAAACGAAGATGATCAACGTGAACGTAAATAAGGAGAAAGAGAAGGAGTAATATCGGTAACCTGGGAGGAATAAGGCGAACGGCGCACTCCACTCGGTTTCGCCATTGCCATTGAGAAAGAACTTTTTGGCTGCGGGATATAAAAATGTGTTGATTATACGTTACGTCCAACCGAGGAATCGACGCTCTCTGCTCCGGTCTCCGGCCGTGGTGGCCCGGGGTGTCGTTAAGAAAACACACGATAATATCCCTTGCCTTATGCCTTATGCCTCTACTCTCTTTCTTCCTTCTTTCTCTTAACTAAACTCTTGCACCAGCTTTTATTTATTATCCTTCTTTTTCTTATTCTCAATCTTGTCGTTGGTCCTTCTTCAGGCCAGTGATCACTCATCACTCATCAGGACATCGTTGACGAGACCCTGGCATTAGCAGTTAGCTCGTTAAATGGTGATGACGAGTTTTATAATCTCAAGCCACTTCCGTTTACATCCGACGATTCTTTTCAACCTCTCTGATAATGATAACAAAGCACATGATTGAATTGTTCTGTAAATTCTTTATTTTCTTTTCTTTTTACCTAGATTTTTTTTTATTAAGTTATTTATTATTATATTACTTTTTTTCAAGGCATTAAACCGGGAATTTCATAATTACTTTATTAAGGTTATACATATAATTCATAACATAAAACATAACAAGCCATCGTATAAACTTGGAAGAAACAACTCCAGATTTTTTGGGAATTATTTCGGTAATAAGACCTACGCAATTATATCTCAATCATGTTTTTGTATAAAAAAAGCTTGTTTGAATCAATTAAGTATTTTTTACTAAATTAAATTGTTAAGTTTATTATTTTAAATGCTTATAACTTCAATCAAGCATTAAATTTTTAAATAAAATTAATGCATTTATAATTTATTGGATTTTTTGCTTCAATCGAAAAACTATTTGATTAAAGAGGAATTTATTGTTTTAAAAATTTGTGATGAAGGAAAAATCCTTGTTGAAAGCTAACTGGTTGTAACAGTATTTTTATTTGTAGTAAATAGTTTCGTGACAGAACAAAGGTGGCAAGAAGTAGTTCAAAATTTTTTTATGCATTTATACTAGTGAAAAAAAATTATTGACCGAAGAAAATTATTTCGGGAGAAAAGATATTGAATCTATCGGTATTATAATTAATATTATTTATTTCAACAGGTTATGGGCTTCATAAAAAAATCCCTTGAAAAAATATTGATAACTGGTCATGAAACCACATGAAAATAATTTTTAATATTCTTAAAGTAGTATTTAAAAAACTAAATTACTTGATTAAAGTAATTTTTCTTAAAATTACATATTTCTTTTCTCAGTGTATAATCAACTTACGGGTAAAAAGAGGTAATTTAAAATTCAGAAACAAGAATTTCATTTATATTTAAATGTAAAAAATCTAATTTCTATGGATATCTCCATAACAACACGATAGCGGATGTGTCAGGTAGCAATAAAGAGAATGAATATCCAACGCTTTTACATGTCGTAATTGACACGAAAAAGTGTGTTTATATTTATAAATGGGAGCTTGAGGAATAATGATAATAATCGCAATGGGTAAATAAATACCTCTATAATTAGCATACCTAATATTAATTGCACGCGCACAACGTCAATGTGAATTAAAGAAACTAATCAAGTTAATTATATACATATGATATCTCGGATGCATGATATGTATATCATTAAGCATATGTGAGGTAAGCGGAAATGACGTGATCGATTATATTGCATTTCCATCCTACATAACTATATTTGAGGCAATGCAAAAATTAATGCATGCCCGTGAAAAATATATGACCATATTAAGCTATATGTAAAAATTAAAAAATAATTTATTAAACTAAGAATTAAAGTTAAATAGGTTCCTTACGATAGAAGAAAAATAATTTTTATTTTATAACTTAATACCTTAGATTTAACTTTCTGGTGAGGAGAAGATTTAGAGATCATGCGCCATCTATCGGAGATTTTTAAAATTATTTGTGGTAAAAAAACTATAGATTGAAATATGACTATATTAGGTTCAATACACACAGAAAAAAATAATTTCTTGTGTCAGGAAAATTTGTAGGAAGATTAAAATTATTTTGGAGCAAAAAAAAATTTTTTTGGCTCAAGAAATTTTTAGTTTTTTTTTAATATTCTCTTGAGCTAAAAAAATTTATCTTCTATTCAAGAATTTTTTCTCTTTGTGCGGGCATATCAAGACAATAAATGGACAATTTCCATGGAAGAAAATTGCAACAGCGATAATTATTAATTAATTTTGATAGAATGTTCATTAACACTTATCACTTATCACATATCAGTTGTTTAATCAAAAGTCAGAGCAGAATTAATGAATCGCGCGTAGAGGCAAAAAGCAGTGAAATAAAAAAAGTAATCGAATGATGAGTTGAGGTGGATGATAACCGATGAGGGTAGGAGGCGCCTGGGGCCCGGATGTTGCCTCCGTACACCGTCCGTCTGCGTGATGCTTTTGGCTTGGATGAAGATTAAACATAAATAAAAGGCAATAAGTGTGGGGCCCCGTGTGAGACCCGTCATTACGCGAGGCGGGCCCACCTTGTTAGTCCACGGTGAGTCCTCACGATCGTTCTCCTCCTTTCCGTATAGCCCGGTCTCATCCCTCGACCTCACATTTCAGCATCAGGCTCAGGAGAATTCTCTCTGTTGTGTACGTCTTAACATATATATAGGTGGCTCATTCAGGATGTTGGATGCTGGATTTTTTTGGAGCGACCTAGCGCCTGCGCCGTTAAAATTACCGAAAATTCGAGGAATCTCATCATCCATGTATACAGTGTCCTCTCGCACGTAGGATGGTGTCCATGCGTGATTCCGGCTTTGCACCTGACCTGGACACACTGAATTAATGCCTCGGTCAGTCGTAAATATTCAGACTAATGAGACCTTCCAGTCAGATTAAGTTGTCAAGGTCTCCAGTAGACACATTATGTGTCTACAAATTCGCAAGTAATTATTTTGTCAAATTACCATTATGTCTATTTATATAGGCGCTGTAGTCTAACGGGGTACACTTTCGAGTATATTGAGTAGGGTGTATTATCTCTAGACTAGCTGATTTGAATAAAATTTCAAGCCTTTAACGTTTAAAAATGACTTTAGTTAAGCCTGCAAAATTTTTAATTTAAAAATAGTATGATTTTTTTCATTAAAAAATTTTTTACTTAAATTAAATTAACTTTTTTTCAGTGTTTTTAATTTTTTTTTTAGATTTCCTGCCAAAGAGACTTTCAAATAAGAAATTTAGCAGCTTTTCTTCTTATTGACTTATCCGGCAATACTGTTCAGAAAAATTACTAAAAGAAATCTTGAAGTTATTGATGATCACAGTAATATAGTTCAATCTGCTGACTTGGTAGATAAAAGTTGAAGATCCGATCTGATACTTATGAAATATCTTCCTTGATGAAAAATTTGATCTACTTTCACTTTGATTACTTTGTCTTCAAACTTATTGATCTTCAGTTAAAACTTAATATTGTTCTCCTTCTACCAGTTTAAAAACTAATTCTATTAAAAATGAACATAATAAGGTTCTGCAAAACTTCAAAATTTATTATTTCATCATATAATGTAATTATCATGATCAAAATTGGTTGAAGGGCACAGTAAGTCTTGATCATAAAAGAAACAATGAAGCTTGAACTTACTTTTGTGGATTAAATTGTGTTCTTCCTAAAAAAAATTTTAATACGGCTATATTAGGCATTTAAAAATAATCTACAGGATTTTATTTATTCTAGAAATGAAGATTTGGAATTAATTAATAAATTGGACTAAATAAAAATTGGTTGAGCACTTTATTAAGCAAAAAACCAATGTCAGATGAGCTGCTTTCATAAATCGAAAGAAATATTAATATTTTAGAATTTAACTTTCTTCTTAGGAGAAAATTTAGCGATCATGCGCCACCTGTTGGAGATATTTAACACTATTATTTTTAAAAAAATTATATTTGAACATATATGATCATATCAAGATGTCTTGAGCCATATATGACCTGATAATAATTAAATATTCCTTCTAAATCTTAAGTCAAATAAGAGAGAAAGGATATGATCGAGATAGCTGTTCATAATCGGGGTTAAACTGTAATTGTATGGATGTATGAATATTATGCATATGATAGAGAATATTAAAAAAGGAAATAGCGTAGGAGTCTTATGCCAGCATCGAGTACTGACTAATGATGGATAATTGAACAAAGCAACCGCAAATTGGACCACCGCGTAAGAGGTCATCTGGGTCATTGAGCGCTAATCGTCGTCACTATTATTTGCATCTGCCGATGATATTATGTATATGAGAGTGACGTCTCGAGTCGTATCGTGAGAGGATAATATCGGCATGCATCGTCGCTCGTTATGCATACATATGTCAGATAATAAATGATGACCACTAATATTTTTCTCGAGGGAACTTACATGCGTTAATATCGTGGACGTTACGGAAATAGAACATATAAACTGTGTGGATCTATTTATAATCGTTCAGTTAATAGCTTCGATAATTAGTAGTTCATCTTCATCTTAATCTTCTGCTCGTTCACAGTGTAATCATACAAGTCTATAGATTATTATATTATATATCATTAATCCATCATATTTGTTCCTTGTAATGTTAACCGGTCAATCTATATTTATTCAATTATGCAAAATACAAAGTACTTAGATTATATGCACAAATCTACATTTATTCAAGTAAAAATTCTGGATTTAATAGAATGATTATAATTATTATATTGAAAATTCCTAAAAAAAATTTTAATACGGCTATATTAGGCATTTAAAAATAATCTACAGGATTTTATTTATTCTAGAAATGAAGATTTGGAATTAATTAATAAATTGGACTAAATAAAAATTGGTTGAGTACTTTATTAAACAAAAAACCAATGTCAGATGAGCTGTTTTCATAAATCGAAAGAAATATTAATATTTTAGAATTTAACTTTCTTCTTAGGAGAAAATTTAGCGATCATGCGCCACCTGTTGGAGATATTTAACACTATTATTTTAAAAAAAATTATATTTGAACATATATGATCATATCAAGATGTCTTGAGCCATATATGACCTGATAATAATTAAATATTCCTTCTAAATCTTAAGTCAAATAAGAGAGAAAGGATATGATCGAGATAGCTGTTCATAATCGGGGTTAAACTGTAATTGTATGGATGTATGAATATTATGCATATGATAGAGAATATTAAAAAAGGAAATAGCGTAGGAGTCTTATGCCAGCATCGAGTACTGACTAATGATGGATAATTGAACAAAGCAACCGCAAATTGGACCACCGCGTAAGAGGTCATCTGGGTCATTGAGCGCTAATCGTCGTCACTATTATTTGCATCTGCCGATGATATTATGTATATGAGAGTGACGTCTCGAGTCGTATCGTGAGAGGATAATATCGGCATGCATCGTCGCTCGTTATGCATACATATGTCAGATAATAAATGATGACCACTAATATTTTTCTCGAGGGAACTTACATGCGTTAATATCGTGGACGTTACGGAAATAGAACATATAAACTGTGTGGATCTATTTATAATCGTTCAGTTAATAGCTTCGATAATTAGTAGTTCATCTTCATCTTAATCTTCTGCTCGTTCACAGTGTAATCATACAAGTCTATAGATTATTATATTATATATCATTAATCCATCATATTTGTTCCTTGTAATGTTAACCGGTCAATCTATATTTATTCAATTATGCAAAATACAAAGTACTTAGATTATATGCACAAATCTACATTTATTCAAGTAAAAATTCTGGATTTAATAGAATGATTATAATTATTATATTGAAAAATCTCACGTAGCAAACTGGCATTCATGGTCATTGACAGAAGTCGAGATGCTGAACCGAGATTTACGTCGAGTATATACCAAAGTTTCGGGTCTAATTACAGTAATGAGGCAAAAAGCTGAGTTGAGAGCACGTTGCTAATAGTAGTACATCATAGCGACCTCTAGTCAGAAAAGTCTAAGTAGCTCTTTCAGTTTACAAGTTATTTTCGATCAGATAAGATAAAAGTATACCACTTGCCTTTTGGCTCTTATATTCCCTCAATTTAAAATGTCAAGAGAAAAAAAAAATAGACAGGATTTTTTATTTAAGAAGAAGAAGAAGAGTATTAGAATAGAAAATAGAAAATATTTATTAGAGACTAGAGAAGATTAGGAGTAAACTTTTTAAAAATAACTTTTCACTACTTGTTTATCTCAAAAGTATGCCTGCATGATTATTTCCTAGTTCTACGGTCCCAAAGGTACACGGTAAATAGTATATGGTAGCCAAGGATAATTTTGTCGTTTTGGCATCCGTGACGCGCAGGTCTGACGCCACAGGCGACCTTTGTCCGTCACTCAAAACGATACTCCACTGATCTAACTGTCAGATATGATGATCTATAACACGCGGCTTGCAGCGATATGTATATACATATATATATTATTATATGTGTATTTAGTTTATTCGCGTTGCCATCGAGCACGAAAACTGTCGAGTCCCAAAGTGTCGTTTCGATTCGAGTCTACGATTATATTAATAACACGACTGAGAGCGATAAGAGTTAAGCGTTAAAAATATCCAAACCTGTTAATTTTTTATTTTCATTTAATAGCGTATGTTTATAAAGGGAACAAATTGCCCGCTTTTAAATAACTTTATTATTTTATCAACTTTTGTTGATAATGTTTTATGCTCGTTAAATTATCATTATTAAAAATTTAAATTTAAATGCCGTATATTTCTGGAAAATTATTTTAATAATTTATTCATTTTTTGTGAAATGACCTCAATTTTATCTCTAATAAAACTGAATTTCAGATGGAAAATATTTTAAAATAATAAATAAATGTAATTGAAAATTATTAATCAAAGATATTCTGTACTGTCGCATATAATTTTGTCACAATTGATCGTGATTAACTATAAATAAAAAATATTTTACCAATCAAATATACTTTATTAAAATTTTTTATAATTAAAAATTTTATTTATAATTGAAATCTTCAAAATAATTATTTTTTGGTTGAAAAATATTTTTTCAAAAAAAAATAAATTTTTTTTTCGTCAAAATTTTACTAAAATAAAACAATCTAATTATCTTTAATCATAAAAATTTGTCATTATAATTATGGCATAATTTTTAAAAATTAAAATGCGTTATTATTATATGTATAACGTTGTTGTATTAAAATTCATCTCATAACATATCTGTTTTCTTCACAACCTTGAGCTTGTCCTTAAATTTTTTTCATACTCGTCTTGTCAAATTTTATTCATATATTTACGTAGCAATCTCCCAACAATGTCCTTCATCTGTGTTTTCGCATGGTGTCACTCTATTTTATCATTTTTCGATCAGTATTCATCTATTAATATTTTTATCACGATTTTAAATTTTTTGCGGTGGTCGATCATATATTTTGGGTGGTCTGTATCATTGAAATTACAAAGAGAATATCACGCATGTCACATAAGTAAGAATACTGTATACAAGGGAATAATTTATCGAATAAAATATTTCAGTGATGCACAGCCGGAGATGTTATTTATTGAATCTTTTTCGTTTAATTTATATATAATTTCCAGTATGAGATCTTTGATTATTAGTTTCAATATCGTAAATGGCAAGAAAGTGTGTAGAGAATAAAAAAAGTCTCTGGTGAAAAGTCATGTAACAGAGAGAAAGAGGAAGAGCAGGGCTCAAGACTAAAAGATAGCATGTGTGTATTTTGTATACATGTATCTATAAAATACGAAGAATGAAAAAGCAATCATGATATATCTATCGAACAGGCTGAGTCCCATGGCGTGACGGTTAAGAGATTACTTACTTGACTTAATGCCGCACCCGCGGGAATCGACTCGAGGAAAGAGGAAGCAAGACCAAGAGAATATAGAAGATAGAAGTAGGATATACATCGATAAAATATGTATATATATAGTCGATGACTCTCGGGCGTTACACAACTATCGTATGGCTAATCTCCTCGCTCCCATCGAACATCCAAGCAGTAGAGTAGATTGAGTAGACCTATACTCAAATTAATCGTGTACCTATTACACCTGCTGTCTCAGATATCCCTCCTTTCTTTAAGATATGACATAAGGGCGTGACATCAAGGAGTCTTCCACCTATGTGAAAAATTACACTTTCACCGATGACAATTTATTGCCTGAAAATTTTATTTTTTTTTTTTTTCAGGGGAAAATTTACTGCAATTTAATGTATTAGATATAATTTAGTTCAAAAATTGAATAATTTTGAATTAAATCGAAAAATTTTTAGTTGAAATAAAATTTTACTTGATTTAATATTTTTCAAATAAAAATTTGTTGAAAGGAGCTTAGACTTGAACCATCCGTTTAGCTTTCAATCAATGGATATTAAATTTTATTATTCTGAGTACACAAAAAAGAGCAGTAAAAAAATTCTCTCATAGCTTAAAAAAATTACTTCTAGATAAATATTTACACCCTTGAAATTATGTTATTTCTTAAAAACAAAGTTTTGTTAGATTAAAAAAAAAGTTTCATTTTATTTGGACTTAAAAATTTAATTATTAAAAAAAAAAATCAAATTCAAGATTGCAAAACAAAGAACAAAATTTTTGGCCACTAAAATCTGTAATATTTAAAAAAAAAGGAACTACTTTTGCATCGATATCATATCACGTATATCTTCATTTGCTGAATTTATTTCAAACGACAGACCTTGTATCGCATTTACGTCAGTAACTACATACATATTACTACTGAAAGATATTTTAAAAGAATAAATAAACCGAACACACTTAAATTTAGGAGCACGCACCGAGCGAACGCGAACAATATGGCGTTTAATATATCAATGTTTACTTCTAATTTATTTACTTTTATTGCCATTTTTGGTGTATTCCTCGTAATTGTACAGTACATACGAATAATCGGCAAATGTACAAATATAATACATTTATAAATTTGTAGTCCCGCAGTAGTCGGCTACCGATCAAACGCACGTCTCGTCTACGCTCTTGGCATCACGTATATATTCTACTCGAGGAGCCTCGATCGCGGACGCGTGATTGCCATATTGAATCCTCGTTTAAACTTTAATCATTTGTATCTTCATAATCAAAATTCTTAATATATCTGATGAAAAATTAAATTGCATATTAAAAAATTAACAAATAATTACGCATACCCAATAAATAATTTATTAATGTCTATTTAATTATACAAAACTCAATTTAAATGTCTTTAATATGCAATAAATTGTCTTAGTCAGTAATAATGATAAATTTTTTTTTTATTTTTAAATATTATGGAAAAACGTGCCGATGGCTGTGCCAGAATATTGCATCGAATCATAAAAGACGCTCGCGACCTGTGTGGTCAATTTTTTTTCCATTTTTTTTTCGTAGTTTGTATTTAAACTTTTTAGCTTTGATGAAAAAAAAAAATTTATATTTATATTTATGTTATATATTCAGTAAATAAAATATAAAATGTTGTTTTATTGGTCAGAAATTTTTTATCATCATTATTATTCTCATTCATCAAGAATCATGAGACATTTAATACATTATGAGTATATGAGTATTGATAATAAATAAATTTGCAGACCTTTTAAAAAATATATGTGTGTAAAGGACGATTCATATTTCTTGTCCCATGAGTGAGTCTTTTGGCAGTAAAGCCGTGTGTGCATCGAGTAGCATTTACAGAGAGGCCGCACATCCGGCCACTTCTCTTCACTATACTCTGGCTTTCGCGGATCCGATCGGACGGCGGACAATACTTTGGTTCATGTGTGCGGTTCCTTTTTCCTTTTCGCTTCCCCATCTCTTTCTTTCTTTCTTAGATTATCGCCCTTATACTTATACTTACATTAGATCCAGCTACAACATTGGGACAAACAGAAGTATGATCCAACATGAAAGAAGCCGACGTAGACAGCCACTTGCCTCCGTCGTTGCTTTGGCTATTCATTATCCAGTTTATGTAAGTATCCTTAATACTTTTTTCCTTTTTTATTAAAGTATAAGTTGAATTTATCTTCTCAGGTGCGTTTATGCAAATGCTTCAATTGTCGATTTTTTAGTAATTACTTTGTTGTGGATTTCAATGTCAAAATTTGTCAATAAATTATTTTTTGGGCCTCATACACTGGAGGATGACGCACAAAGGAGATTTTGTCAATAGAGATAATAAAAAGTATACAAATTGCTACATTGCTATTGTGCACGACATTGTGAGAAACAACCATAAGTGAAAAGAATTTCCGGGTGGTTTAAAGTCAGAATGTAAAGTATGCTTGTCTCCCACGATCGACGATTAAAATGAGGTCTGAACATTTGGGCTAAATTATTTTAATGCTTCATCATAAAATCTACCTTACTTTTTTTTTTTTAATTAATTACAATAATAGTTAATAATTATATGAATCAATATAATATGATTAAATTTTGTTTTTAATTTTAGATCGTGAAAAAAATTAATTGTTAATTATACACAGCGAAATTTTGTTTGTAATTATCAATATATGATAAGCAATTAGAGGCTTCGAAAGTTGATTTAAACATTCAATCGGATATGGTGGTGAATCTAGCTCATTAGCATAGCTTCAACTGATGCATGTAGAGAGAAGAGAATGGTAATTTTCTTACAATGTAACATGGAAATCATTACAATTTACATTGTGCATGGTAATCAGACTTATTTAACATAGCTAACATTCTCAGTGAAGTGATGAAGCTTTCATTTCACTCATAAAAATTACATGGAAAAAAAAAATTTAATTTAATTGAAGAAAAAAATTTTTAAACTAAAAAAATTTTTTTTTCTCAATTTAAAATATTTAAAATAATGTTTTGAATTGAAAAGTATTTATTAATTTTGTGCAATTAGGTAAGGTATTAATTTTATTAAGAAATAAAAAAAATATGTATTTATAAATAATTAAAAAATAATAATAAATCATATAAAAAATTCTTAACAAACTCATGATACCTCAAAGCGTTTAAAAAAGGCTTTTACACAGAAAAAAAAATTAATTTGAATGAAGTAAATAATTTTAAAGAATTTAATTTTCTTGATTTGAGCCAAAAAATTCTCAAACTTGGAAATTTTTCTTGGTTTAAGCAAACTTTATTTGATTCAAGAATTTTTCGTCTTGATCCAAAACTTTTCAATATTGTTTTCTTAGTTCAAAAATATTTCTCTTGATTAGAATTTAATTTTTTTTCTGTGTATTAGTGCCTTTGTAACAACAATATAGTTAATAATATTTGAACCCTTCACCCCGTGGAGGGTATACAGGAGAGAGTTGGTCCCATGCATGTAATAGGAGGCAAGGAAATTGGTTGTATGACGAGGAACGTAGGGGTTGGTCAGTTAAGCGGCTTGGCTCGTTAACTGATTGAGTTAACTCGCGCGGTCAGCGCTGATTAGAACAAACTGACTAGTATAGCCTACGCGGCTTGATTGCTAGAGGGAGATTTACTCTTCTCGTCTCGTGGTCGATTCTTGCTGCATCGTGAACTCGTTCCTCTTTACGTTTGGTTTGCTCATTTCTCTGTACATCCACCGTCCACACTCATTTATACATCTATGTATTCATCAGCTATCTATCTATCCATATACACACAGACACAGACAGACACACGGACATTTTGGTTCTTTAAACGGAGTAGAGAGCAGCGACAGACGTTTTCTACGTGATGCGACTATTCCTGATGGACATTGACGATTTGGAGATGCGCCTTGTCTCATTCATTGGCTAACTAATTGGATATACTAGTGGAACTAAAGAGGAAAAAAAATATTTGTACAGATACAGATATGTGCCATCCAACATTGAGCATATGTTGATGCTGATATACGGATTGATAAGATGAATATGTATATATAATTAAACAATATTCACCGGCGGGTGTCTAGCAGAAATGTATACAGTGTACGATGTATTGAATGTATGGAGTTAATTTTAAAATGTCAGGCGTGATACTCTGAAAAATATTCTTGTGTGGAACAGACGGGGCGAGCCGAGCCCGCGGCAGCCATGTTTTTTGTTATACGAGGGGACGATCCGAGCTCTCAAGTGCATCTCTCTTTGGCGAACCTCTCAGCACCCACGCCAAGCTTTTCTCTTAACTATAACGAGGGACTGTGAACTCGAATTGAAAAAGAGGTGGAGAGATGACTGTGCTATGCCTCCCAGATATTTAGAACAGAGAACCGAGAAGCTCCGTTGGAAATATAAAGGAAATCAAATTCTTTTTTTTTTTTTTTTTCATCTATTTATTATTTTTTGATTGTATGATGCTTTTATTATTGAATAATCGACAGTGCGTTTGAGACTATCAGTGCTTTGTTGTATAAATCATTTTAATTAATATTTCGTTTGTTTTGTATTCAAATTTTTTATACCGCTGTATGTATACCTCGTTGAGGTAAAAAAATTATAAAACACGTTCATAACAGATAAATGGAAAATTCCGTTGCATGTCGAGTTTATAGAATATCATTTATTGTAAGTTACTTTTTTTTATTTTAGTTGCCTTGCAGTTTTTTCTGCAGCGTACGAGGAATATTAAATAAATTGAGAATAAATATTACATAAATAAAAAAATACAATTTTTTTAATTTACTACAGTTGACGAGAAGACAAA
Organism: Cotesia vestalis; assembly: GCA_000956155.1. Classification (NCBI taxonomy): domain Eukaryota; kingdom Metazoa; phylum Arthropoda; class Insecta; order Hymenoptera; family Braconidae; genus Cotesia; species Cotesia vestalis. Next base: position 82,291 of record JZSA01000018.1, read on the forward strand.
AGTCTAAGTATTTTTTTTTTTATATAAAACTATGGTAAAGTTTTTAAATCCTCCTTGTGGTTCATATTCATGTAAAAAAAAAAAATAAATTTAATCGCAGTTATTACAAGTCACCGGAAAGCATTTATCACAATTTGCCTAAATTTTTTCGGTGGTAAAGTTTTTTTGCACTGATTCTTGAATTTTACGAGCTGAAGAAATCGATCGGTTTATTTTATTTTTTTTTTTTTACATTTTTGTGAGTATGTCGTAAACTTTTACTACTCTAGTATCATTCGTATTTTTAAAAATTACCTCATAAATTTTGTAATTTTGTTAGAGAATGCCAAAATATTGATTTTATTGAAATTTGAGCCTTTAATAATGATATTTACACTGAAAATAATTTTTTGATTCGAGTAATATTCTTGGTTCAGGAGAAATAATTTAAAGAGATTTAAGAAACAATTTTTTTTTAAATAATTTTTTGGTAAATTTACCCTTTCAAAAGTTATTAAAGATTAAAGGACATCTCCTAAACTTTTAGTTTTTTTTTATTTTTAGCGAAATTACAATTATTTAGATAAAAATTTCATATTAAATTCTGAAGAAAATCTGACTGTATTTTAACAAAAAATTATGAATAAATAAAATGAATAAATTATAATAAATTTTTTATTACAAAAAAATTCGATTTTGTACATTAGTATGCAACCAAAAAAGTATTATTTTATTTAAGTAGTTTTTTTTACGAGCACTCGAGAAATAAAATTAAGAAATTGGAGTACTTGTAAGACTTGTAGTCGGCGACAGTTGCAGAAATTTAAAAAATAGGTTTGATGTACGCTATCGCAAAAAGATCTTGAAATACGTCAAACTAGTAGCGTGGGAAACTGTCAAAAATTAAATGTTCTTGAGAGAAAAATATTCATTCAACTCCCAAGGTATATAGCCATCATATCCACCTACACAGAGTACAAGAGTGAGCACATTTGGATATCTAGATCCGGTGATCGTCGTATACACACGTTTACATCTACATTTGTCCACTTTAAATAGGCATACATAATCAGCGCGTGTGTGTAAGATATGAATATTATAGCTATATATAAAAAGTTTGTGTATTCAAAGAGTCTCCTCGTGTCCAGATCTAGTTTTCATTCATGCTTGTTTACTTGTTGTCTAGATGGGTGCAGCGGTGAAGGGTTCGGGTGCATGATACTGACAACAAACGGCATGTTGTCTTTCTCGCGGGAGCAGTTTGCTTTTAAATTCGCTCTGCACACCGGCTTAAAACTAAAGTCACGACATCCGCTGTGTTCCCACACGTCATACACTTTTTTATAAATACACATTTCGAGGTCTCTGCCGTGGAATATTTAGAATTTTTTTTTTATTTTTTATAATAAAATAAAACAGATAATTTTTAAGTTGTAGAATGTTTGATTTGAGAATTATCAATTTTTAGCCAGTAGTTTGTTATTTTTTATTGGCTAAAGTTTTTGCCAAGATATTACTTTGCTATCTTGGACTTACAGCTTTCTAGTTTACATTCATCTCCTGTTCTTCAATGACCCCTGGGTATGACCCCGACGTCGCGATATAATACCCGAGATGAATATTACGTTACCACGTCCGGCGGTGGAGCATCATTATCCTTTCTGTTTTCATGCAAACACTAAGGAAATGTAGAAAATTTTTTTATTTTTTATATTTTCAAGTGGTTCAAGTAGATCGTGATATGCCAGTGGTTTATTTTTAATTGTTAATAAAGCAAAAAAAAAAAAAAAAAAAAAAAAATATGCATTAAAACATTAAACGGAGCGTGAGATCAAGCGCATGATTTTTACGCGAGTCAAATTAAATTCATTGATTTTTTTATTTTGACAATAAAAATAAATTTTTACGGAAATTTTTTATTGAAAATTTTTTTAAAAAAAGAAAATAGGTTTGTCTAAAATTGGAATCTTTCTTCTTCTAGTATTTTTAGCTCCATCTAGAGCAGTCACATTTTGAAAAATCATTTATTTATTAACTTACTGAATTTATTCGAAACAAAAATTTATGACTAAAAAAAAATCTATGAACAATTTGATAAATATTTTCTAAATTTATTTGGATTCCCCAATGAAAGGCTAAAAATTTTTTTATTTTTGAAGACATTCAAAAATTAATTTTTTCTAGACAGTTTCACTGTCTTGAGTCAGGAAAAAAAATTTTGAATCAAGTAAAATTTTTATTGTGAAAAATTTCTCAGTTCAAGAATTTTTCTACTTAAATTAACACGATGAAGCTCTCAAAGAATGAATTTCTTGGTTCAAAAATCAAAATAATTTTTTTTTGTGTATCGAATAAAACTGAAAAAATTTGCGATTTATATCAAAAGCCAAAAAATTTGGATAAAATATAAACATGCCATAAATTACGTTGTATTAAATGTTATAAATGACACATTTAGCGAAAGATACGAACAAATAAATATATATGCATGTGTATGTCAGAGATGAGAGAAGTACAGCAAACAAAAATGACAATAAATCAAGTGCAATCGATTTTAACGAGCAAGCTGGTGTAAATCAAGATTATTGTGAATGAAGAAGATAAATAAAAAATTTGAAGAGTGTATCGGCAATGGATTTCATTGAAGAGAGGAGAAAGGAAAATAATTTTGCGGTAGGAATGTGAAATAAATTCAGATGACTGCTGTGATCTCGCGCGACACATAATTTAATCGAAAAGTCTCATTATGTACATCAAAAAGGACCACACGGCAGGTGCTTCCAGAAATTTTCCAGATATTGCAGTAGTTTTCAAAGTTTGAACGGCAGAAATCATCAGTAGAGTCACTACCTTGTGAAATAGCAAAATCTCACGTCACAACCGTTGAACCGATTGTAATAACTTAACATATATTGAAAAGTATAAATCGAAGTACAGGTACCGGAGAAGATAGGTGGACAACGCACACACGAATGGTAGGAGGAGCAGTGAAAGAGACTTGGGACAGGAGTATAAACAAGAGACGGTTCTTGGCCACCCAGCTAGTCTTTGCGCTGAAGCGAGGGCCTTAAGACTCTTCTCTCTCGCTTACTCACTCGATATTCAAACTAATAAATTAGGTGGCCGGCGCTGAGGGCTGGTCTCGCGCATATGAATCATCTAAAACAATGGAATGCAGACTAAGATGGCGCCTGTGTATTTCTATAGGGACCGATCCACCGATCCAACGATCCAACGAGTCAAGTCACTGACAGAGTCTGCACTGACCAACAGTCACTCACGCTCTACTCAAACCATTTCAACATCATGATACATTCGTATATCTCATCCAATACTCCAATACTCTATATATACATACCTATATTTTATTAACAAGTTATTTAGATCTTTTACTCCATCTGTTGCTTTATGTACTTTCCCACAAGTCATTTTCTTCTCTTTTATTATTGTCGTAGTATTGACGCATCATTATAGAAATACCATTTTTATATTGTCGGTGAGAGTGCAACAATGTCCAAGTATATCTTATTAGGTGCAAGCATACTAAGTTACTCGAAAAAAATTTTTTTTAATTATTTGTCCTTTTCACATTTCGTATTTATATACACTAGGGTGAGCGTTAAGGATTTATTTGATTTTCATAGAATTTTTTACCAGGAGTTTTGTTTAGGCATTTTTGCTGGAATTTCGAAATTTCAAAATTTGGCCGAACAAAACTCCTGTTTAAAAATTCTATAAAAATTAAATAAATCCTTAACGCTTAAAATATGTCAGAAAATGTCCAAACACAACTTCTGTTAAAAGTGGAACTCAAAATGCCAATTTTAAAAGGTCCATTAAAGAAGTTACATTTTGGCACACCCTAATATACACAGTAAAAAATATTGTTAAATCTTTAAAACTTTGACACTAAAATTTTTACACTAATTTTGTGTGGACCGTACACTGAAAAAAAAATTAATTTGTATTGAGAAAAAAATTCTTAAACCAAGAAAATACTTTTGAAGAGCTTCGTTGTTTTGATTCAAGACCAAAAATTCTTGAATCAAGTGAAATTAACTTTCTTAGTTTAAAAATTTTTTTACTCAAATCAAAAAGATAAAATTCTTCAAAATTAGTTTCTCGATTCAAATTAATTTTTTTTACAGTGTACAGTCCACACAAAATTAGTGTCAAAGTTTTAACGACTTAACAATATTTTTTACTGTGTATATTAGGGTGTGCCAAAATGTAACTTCTTTAATGGACCTTTTAAAATTGGCATTTTGAGTTCCGCTTTTAACAGGAGTTGTGTTTGGGCATTTCGTGACATATTTTAAGCGTTAAGGATTTATTTAATTTTTATAGAATTTTTAAACAGGAGTTTTGTTCGGCCAAATTTTGAAATTTCGAAATTCCAGCAAAAATGCCTAAACAAAACTCCTGGTAAAAAATTCTCTGAAAATCAAATAAATCCTTAACGCTCAAAATATGTCAGGAAATGCCCAAACACAACTCCTGTTAAAAGCGGAACTTTTATTCTGAAGCTTAGATCAAAAAATACTTAGTTGAATATTCTAAAAATATTTTGAGAAAAATTATTAAAATATTCTCTACATCAAAAAGCGGGGGAGTTAACCCCTAGAAATGTGTAGGTATATAACTCCACAGTAATGTGGAGTATTTTATACCGAAAATAAATCAATGATCTCCAAAACTCGAACGTCATTCCCCCGCGAAGCGTGACCGTGTCGGTCAACAATGGGTATTGTGTGTTTACTGGTGGATATGGCCACTCCAAATGATCTCCGGTCACAAGTCATTACCTTTTCATTTTAAAGCCAGCTCTCGTATGATGCGCGTGCCTACACGACAATGAAACACTTCCAATCCTCATGATTACTATCTAAACATGTATGAAGACTGATATCAAAGCACACATGTGAATAAAAGTGATGTCGATGTACATCAGCGTATTTGATTAAAAATTTTAACTACAAAATAAACTATTGAAAATAATAGAGCACCCCCGCAATCAATCTAAGCAGGGGTTATTTATCTGGCACCCTCTGGAGCAGTGTCTTATGCCCGGATGTTACATTAACGTCGTTTTATATTGTGGGTGCTGCGACTTTGAGATTTCCATTCTTCTGTCATGAGAGACACGTTTAGTTTAATTCAATCGCTGGGAATAAAAGAACATAACGTTTATTGTTAGTGTATATAATGCCGAAAGAAATATTATGACTATGACAATTTATAGTGGACATTTGAATTTATTAGAAAATTTATTTTCAATGGCCTTTAATTGTTCGAGTTATTTTTTTTTTTTTTTTCATTTAACTTTATGATGACATATGTAAGCACATTTTTATTGTTGAATTTTATTTACAAACAGCGCAGAACTAAATAAAATATTTGCTTTGAATTGGCTTTAACTTATGAAATTAAAAAAAGTGCTTTCAATAATTATAAATTATAATGAAGCATAAATCATGAGTTATAAGTTATTATGCATGTATGTGAAATGAATTACACAGTTATTGCAGTGAATGGTTATGCGGGTGTATATACCACAATTGAAAACAAATATGATATACAAGTGTTATGACACAAATGGACAGAAAACCGAGCAGAGAGGTTAAAATGCGAAAATTTAAATCAGAATAACCCGGATGGTTGGCAATATGTCCAGATCGCATTGTTTCCCTCTACTCGCGATTGCAGGTTGAAAGCCCTTCCGTGTTTTAGTGAGGGTTTTCCGTTCGAGAGAAATAGATGGTTGCAAAACTACAATTACCTTGTGTGCTTCACACAGACACAGATGTGCTCAGGTTGTTGATGTAATTAAAGAGTTCAAAGAGGAAATTCATACGTTTGTTGTTCGTACTTCGATTACATGTTTATAATTATGCACAGAGCATAAATGTATGGATGATTAAATAGGATACCTGAGAAAAATTTTCCGACAGATCAATCTATTGCTTGATAGAAATTTTTGGCTATATCTGATTCAATATGGCCTAACACAACTCAATTAGCCTATTTCAGGCCTAATATGGTCATGCAAACCCAAATATAAATTTTTATAAAAATTAGTTTGGAAAAAATCCGATAGGTGGCGCATGGTCGCTGAATTTTCTCATAGTAAGAGAGTTAAGTTTCAGAAATTAAGTAACAAATTAAAAATCATTCTTTTGACTCTTTTAAGAGCTTATCTGACATTAATTATTAGTTTAAATTATTATTATACAATTTTTGGTTAATAAAATATTTTTTTTAAAAATAAAAAATTGAAAAATTAAAATAAATTTTTTTTTATTTTTACATGTGGCCGTTGCGGAAGATTATTGTATGGTTGTTGGTATGTACTGATATCCTTAGTAATAATTCATCATAGAAAAAAAATAAATAGTTAACATGGCGGGCTTAATGATTAATTAACACGTTAAATAAAAAATAATATATTAAGGTTTGCGTGATAGTGTGATGTTCATCAAGGTATCACTGTTAATATGCATATTCATAAATATAAATACACGATAATATTCTCGGCATATATAATTGAGTTGATCGGATCGGGTTGAGTTGAGTGAAATGCAGATTTTGCGGAGTAAATTTCAAAGAGTATACTTACATTTATCCTGAATGAAAAAAAAAATATGAAAGGATCAATGTAATATGGATATGAAGTACCATGAAGATGCTCGTGTAAGATTTAAAAAGAGTATGAAAAAGATTGTACGCATTTATGTATATTTCAATTGACGTAAATGACTTTATAATTGTTTGAGAATTTCAAATGCGTGCACGAGTGGGATATGATTATAAATCCTCGCAAAAAAACGAGATCTGTCATTCGACACGGTTAATTGATTTGAAAATCACTGCTTTTTTGTTATTTGAAAAAAAATATTAGTGTAATTGTAGATATTAATTATCATTAAGTTAAGTTGTATGGAGTTTTAAAAAAGCAGTATTGATTATGAGGTAAAGTATGTTGCAGTAAAATTAAGTGAAGTTATAAGTGTTATAATTGTCTGACTTAAATGTAACGTTCAAGAAAATTACTGTAATAATATCGAAAAATTTTTTTCATTCATGAATAAATTGAATACTGAATTTTTAATGAAATTATTTAATTAGAAAAAAATTTTAGCCGATAATTTTGTTGCAAAAAATAAAACATTTTTTACTTAAAAAAAAAAAATTCATATCTTTTATCAAAACTTTCATTTCATAATAATGGCTGGTTGGTATACACTAATTAATATAAGAACGTCAGTAATGATGACTTAAGATTACAATACATGAGATTATGCGCATACAATGCAATACTGTAAATATGATAGCTTTTAACGATTTCAAGCAAGTCATCCGAAAAATATACAGTGTTTTTTTTTCTTGAGTTGAAACAATGCTCAAGATTGTTGTGCATATCACTGATTTTTATCAACTTATAAAGATATTGTTCGAGCATTAATTTATTCAACATTATATTACTTGCTGATTTTTGTCTCTTCAAGATTTAAAGTTCGAAATTAATTATCTCCATTTTTTAAGTAAAAAACTTTTTGATTAAAAAAAAAAACAAATTTGACTGAACTTCAAAATTGAAGAATTTTGTTAAAATAAATTATTTAGAATTTTGATTTTATATTAACTATCACAAATAATGTTTTTTTAATGCCTTCCTGTGTCGTAGTTTGCTCAAAATTGAAAAGAGAAAAATTAAGGGCATGTTAAACTGAATGCCCTAATTTTTTGGTTCAAACATTACGGTCATGGGTGTAATTGATGACAAATAAAAACCAAATGACAGTAATATATGATTGATAGATGTAAAATATTATTTTCTGTTCTAATAATGGGAAACTACACTTGATGTGTAGTTTTCATGCGTAAAATAACAGAATAGACAACAAACGAAACCGGAAGGGAATTTTAAAACTACCACCTTCTATAACGACAAGCTTGAAAGAATTAAGCAGCAGATTATGACCACAGAATTGGCAAAAGACTTCCTTTTCTTTAACTTTGTGTATTCAAAGATGCTTCAATAAGCAACCATATTGTTGAAATTTTGATTCATTTTTTCTTTTATTTAACTTCACAGGCTCACCACACTTCCTTACAAATTAGAGTATCCTGCTCGCTTGCATTGTCTTTTAGTGTGCAATTTTAACATCTGGAAGTTGAATTTTTATTTTCTTCAGGGCGTCAAATCATTTTTAATTTTTACGGAAGCACCCAAACTGAATGTCATATTCAAGATACCACATCCGTCCGGTACACTTCGGACATGCTTTATTGTTCTTTCAGTTGTCTTCCCAAAGCGGACAACAGAAATGACAAAAAGTACGAAATTGCAAAGGATTAACTGAAGAGTGCATTGTTAAATTTTCGGTCCATGACATTTTCTCATGTACCATCCACCTGTCGTGCAATTTCAACTGTCGTCAAAAGATTGGGTACATTAAATGATATTCGTCAAAGATAGTTATTTGAATTGTCGCAGTGAAACGTTTCGTAAACGTAAGTATATACATAAAAAAATGAAGAGAAAAAGAAAATAAGGTATACAAGAAAGGACGAGGGCGTATAAAATTGTCGGAACATTGTGTCACGCACCACGCTTTCTTGTCATTATTATAATAATTATCCTCATAGGCATTATAGCTGAAGAATATGAATATTCGTCGATTGTATAATGTGAGTATGGAAGTAATATATATGCTGCAAAACATTCACCTCTGCTTATCCCGTGAAAAATTTTCTTATATGGCCATATTAGGCTATACATGTGAAGAAAATGATTTTCTTGAGTCAAGAGAATAAATTCTTGAAACAAGAAAATTTTCTTAGACCAAGAATAATTTCTTAGCTCAAGAATTTATTCACTTGACTTAAGAAAATCATTTTCTTCAAAATGGGATTCTTGGTTCAAGAGTTTGGCTCTTGAGTCAAGTCAATTTTGTTATCAGTGTATTAAAAAGGATTTGAAGGATTAGAAAGTATTCAAAATGACTAAAAATCAAAATCATTTTGAATTCTTTCTAATTCTTTTTTTTTTAATGAGGGATATTAAACAAAAATTGATTTGGTAGATTAAAATGAAAATCACTTACAAATAAAATTTTAAAAAGAAAACTACAATTAATATTTACTTATTAAAACTTAATTACTAATTTTCTTGTCAGGAGACAATTTTTAAGGTTATTTTAAATCGAAAAATTACATATGATTCTATCAAGATATATCCAGCCTGAAATGAGCAATTTTAATATCAGGCTATGCATCAATTTACAGAAAAAAAAAATTTTCTGATGTAAGTCATCTATGGGTACATCATCAGATTATATAAAAAATTTTTTTGACGGTATAATATGCCCAGAAAAAAATTGTTTGGCTTAAAAAAAATTTTTTTATTATAATTTACCGTTTGTTTTAAAATATTCAAGGTATCCTTTCGTAAATAAACAAACTACAACTTCTGGATCAGTAGAAAATTCTCTTAAAAAATTTTACTCAAATAAAAAACATTTATAATGCTCCCGATAAAGTTTTCCTTTCGAATATAAATGCAATCTAATTAATTTAAAATAACAACAACTTGCTTTAAAATTTTTTTAGTTATCGACCAAAGATATAAAGATATAAATCCTAGAATATCAAAACCAAGAGAAAAAATTTCAGAAGTGAAACAGTGCTTAAAATATTCTAGAAAATAATTTTATTTCCTAAAAATTAATTTTAGTCAAGCAATTTTTTCTATCAGTTAGCGATAGTTATTGCTGGCTATGTCGTCCAGTGCCCACAAATAAACCACATAACGCCAGACTGTTTTTATTGTGGACAGAAGAGATACTAGAAGAGTCATTTATATTGTCGGATGGATTGTTGTGGCACGCAAAGTCCGGACGAGTCATTATTGTTGTATTGGTTGACCACTCAGTAGCGCGAACAGCAGATGGTGAGACACCAAAACCATCACCATCAACTGGACATGCCGATTTTAAAGACGTACGTGCTACGTGTCTAATATAAAGAGCTTCCTGCTTATGCTATTGATAAACATAATAAATTCTATGTTCTGTTGTTTGTAATCAAGTGTCGCTCTCAAAATTCTCTGTGTGCCTTAATTTTTACGCACATCCGTCAATATATCTTTTTTTCTATACGTATTATTGTTTTTTATTGTATAATTTGACGTGCTCACGCTATTTCTACCACATTTTACCGTCATATTTTAACGGATTCTAAAACCTCAAATTTGTATTGTAGCATGCGTCTGTTTTCACAGCCAAATTCGTAGTTAATAATAATAATAATTATAATATATTATAATTTAATAGAGAAACTAAATTATGGACATCTTTATTTAAATTTTTCGACTAATATCAATATTTCGTAATAGTTGTGTGTTTTTTTACACAACCGTTTATTCAGATAAATTTTTTTATAATCATTCGAAGAATATATAGATATTGTATGTTAGAGAAAATTAGGGATATATTTCACTTTTTAATTCCCTTATTTATAAAAGCCGGCGCGTGCGCTTTTATTTTCTGGTTAGCCCGGAACGAAAAAATTAAATAGAAAGAATAAAGGAAACCGGTGTAGAAACCATTTTCCTGTCGACGGTCTGTGACTATTAATTTTGGGCTCGTTACGCCGGATATAGAGAAAATGATATAATACTATGGTGCTATATGGTTATATTTTTTAGAAAATTTAAGAGGGGACCACCGTCAATGCATGCGTTTTGACGAAACACCAGAAAAATATGTAATAGAAGAGTAAAAAAAGTTTTTAAGCTAATAAATAAGTGGACGTTTATTTTCTCATTAGGCAACACATTGTTTGTGTATATAATTTTACTATCAACTTCAGTGTAAACAAATTTAATAATGAAGGAACTTTTTTTTTAGCGAAAAAAAAATAAAAAACGCTACTCTGAATTGAACAGAATTAAAAAAAAAATGTCAAAGTTTTATGAAAAGAGAAAAACCAAAAATGGCTACCTTAATAGGGCAGTTTTTAGACAAATTTATGACTGTTTGAAAATAAAAAAAAATTTTCTTTTTAAAAATTCGTAATTTTTTTTTTTAGTGGGTAAAAAAAATTTGAAAAAATGATGATAAAAGTTTTTAACAAGGAGAAAACAGTCAAACCTTTTCAGTGAAATCAAAAGTGGCCAATTAGATATGGAATTTATCATATCTATCAAATATTGTAAAAAATGAAAATTAATGGGGCATTATTAAAGTTATATAGGATAAATGTAATAAAATTATTTATCAACTATCATAAAATATTTTGCTCTATTTTTTTTCTGTTATAAATTAACAAAAAATTGTGATTGATGTTGTTAATATAAGACCAAAATTTAATTGTTTATCTTACGAAAAAATTTCTAAAAGTATAGGATGTCATATCCAGAGTCAAGACCATTTTTTTAGTTTTACCTGCGAGTCGACCCCTACTACTTGCTTCGGTTATACCCCTGTATAAAACATAATATGTCTTTCACGCTTGCAAGATGTTGAAAAATTTGTTTTTCTATTATAAGCCTGTATAATAGAAAAACGTAATTAAATAAACATAATGATTAAAACAGAGTATCTATGTTTATTAATATTTAAAAGGTATGTTTAAAATTTAGACAAAAAAAAATTAAGGACAAGAATAAAAAATGACATAATATTAATTTTGAAAAGAGTGCACGCGAAGCGTTGGAGAAGCATTACGAATGTATGTAATTTCAGTGATGGCTCTTGATAGAAGCGAGCGTAACGTGTTACGCGATCGTTGGCGTGGTATCAAGCATGATATCCTCGCGTGCGTATCCAGTGGTGGCGCGACATTACGATTCTTCACGCTCGGTAGAACCATCTTATACCTATATATTGAGGAAGGTGCACCTTCCTTTAGCGACCACATAAGTCTCTTAGATCCTCCTTGACATCCATCGGTCCGCGTCGACACTCACACTTGTCAGAGCCTCAAGGGACTACTGTTTCCCTCCACCATCTCCTCCTCTTTCTGCGCCAAGTATTATCCACCTTCCTCTAACGACTAACTGTGGGCTAGCTGTGGGCGACATACGTCTTCGTCCTGCAACGTCTTTTCTTTTGTTGCAACCGACACTTACCGAATCCAAAGTCATCGCCGCTGAATACCTTTAAATTATGTCAGAGGAAGCACCGACCATTGTGACATCCTATCATTTTATTGTCACTAATATATAAGAACACCAAGTGTAAATTATATGTATAACTACTTTTTGTTTCCTGCATGGGAACAAAACAACTTTACAACTGATTTTTTACGGTCATAGATGAAACATACTTTTCAAAGTAAATATTGTTATTGTACAAAATTATTAACGGTAAACTATCATGGAAAAAGGGGCTGATCGTTTTGTGACAACCTGTGTTACTTTTATGACATATGTTGAGGAAAAATGTTGCAATACGCTTAAAAAAAAAAAAAAAATACTTGATTTAAGGCAATGTTCTGCTTTGAAATCTTAAAAAAATTCAATTTTTTATTTTTTGATTTAGTTAAAAATATTTCTCATTAAATTTTTAATTTTTTTTTCCAACGATAAAAAAATTACAAATAAAAAAATTATGCATTTTATTTCTTGAATGAACTGTAGCTTTTTCAAAAATTTACTAATCAAGTCGATTTTTTTTAATTTTTTATTCTTATGAGTACTTTTTGTAAAAAAAAATTATATTGATTTTTCTGAAGAGATTCTGTCTTAAATTAATAAATCTGTTAAAACAAAGAAAGTCACTAAAAATGTGAAAGTAATATAAAATAAATCAGATGTTTATTCACTTTGAAATAGAGTAGACTTATGGCAGCAGCTTGGACAAGCCGATTAATTTAGTTTCTTTGAGGTGAGCGTGTGTTGTTGTTGGTGGCAAAGAGTCCATGCGATGAAGGCAAAGTGGCGGTTGTTTTGTAACCGTTTGTCCTGCTCGTTAAGTGACCATCCCTTGTGTACACGCTGTTCATCGCAGACACAACCGCTGTTTTCCGGGGATGAACGGCTTCTGATCTACTTTGTCAAAGCACTCACATATTCACCGTGCCTTTGGGTATTTATTCGTGGTTTTCGTGGCAGTTCTCTGAAACAATATGTTTGTTCTCCTTTTTTTTTTTAACATGATATGAACATAACATAACAGGCTATTCTCGTAATAGCGATCACGCGCAAATGTTTATGTGTGGTTATAATATATGTTTGTGTAAAAATTATTATTAAATAATTAGTTTTTCTATCAATATGTGGAGTTGTTTATAAACGAAACATTTAATAATTATTATCAATAGGGATAATTTACAGAGAAATTTAAAATGTGTATGGAGGATATGGATGAAATGCCCGTAAATGAAGTGGATGCAGATGAGGCTAGCGATATATACCAAAAGTGGCGAGGGGAAGAAAGAGTCAGACAAAAACATAGGCGCCGGCGCTACGCGAGAACCAACCGCCAAAGAGCCTCTTCTTGGTATAGTTTCGCAAGCGTAGACTTGCCTTATTCGCCTTGGTCTTGGTCTTGTGTGCTTCTGCTCGTGATCGTCCAAGTGATCTTTCTCTCAGAGTTTCTTCTTATCCCGAAATTCAGTGGGCAAGTCAAAAAGCAAAGAAATACTTGGCGTAGGATCGCGCCGCAGAAGTCTACGAAAAACACCAACGAGAATAAAGCGGGACAGCTCAAAGGCAAAACAAGAAGATGTGCAGACTTCTATCCTTTGCTCTGTCTGATTTTTCTTACTGCCAGATAAATTAATCGCGTAAACGGTTCCAGGTACTGTCTCAATGGTGCCGCGATTTTTAAATTTAAAATAAAAACTAAATAAGTAAAACAAACTAAACTAAATTAGAACGTTTTTTGCTAAAATTTTTAATTTTCTAACTGTCACTTCACGGTGATAATGTCGCCAAAATTTCATCTAATAAAATTAATAATTGCCAAATTATTTCACAAAAAAATGTAAAAATAATAAAATTGTTATATAAATTTAATGTAACAATAAAATAACGCAATAAATATAAATTACTCGAAATAATTGCATAAATGTCGGGAAGGTATACAGAAATAATAATAACAATGACAATAAAAATAAAAATAGAGGATTTATCTTTATGATGGCGTTGAAGATTGTTACGGACTTTCAAGTGGTAAGTTATCGAAGCATGGAGAATATTCGTGACTCGCGCATAACATACAAGTCAAACCAGCGTGAAAAAAGCGAGCGCGTCGGATCACAGGGTCTGATCTACTGGATCTGGTACGTGACTACTGACAACGCACCTGTCGTCGTTGTTATTCTTGGTATATATATGATGCGAAAATAATTGTCTCTTTTATTATGCAAAATAACTTATTTTACATCGACAAATCACTGCCATCTAAATTTTACTGCAGATTTTATATAATATCATTTAATTTTACGATATGTCTTTAGTTTTTATTTTTAATATTAAATTTAAATAAGCGTAGGTATATATACTTACAGCCCTAAAAAGATGTCCTTAATCATACTGTCTGCCTTCTCAGCATACTAATATTGAACAAGCATTTATTTTTATTCTTACAGCTTTGTAAATCATCGCTTCTTTTCTCAAAATGACAAATACGGTCTTTGATCATTTTTTTTGTTACTTAAAAAATTATTTACAAACATTAGAGTTAATAAAGATCAACGGTGTTTAATTAATTGACTGATCATAAGAGTTTAATTATTTTGTGGTAAAAAATAGCGAGTCGTTGATAAATTATTAATTTTACCATTGTTTGGCATATTATCATTATTTTTGGTAAAATTTTATTTAGATTCAAAATTTTAAATAACAAGTCAAATTTTAAGAAAAAAAAATTTTTATAATTTAATCTTCGTCCTTTTTTCAGACAATTTATGGGTGGATTAATAAATATAAATTTACCAAAGTTCAAATTTTCGCAGTTAAAAAATTCATGACTGAATAAATAAATAATTTTTGATTCTAGAAAACATTATTAAATAAGTCCCAAGTTATTTCGGATAAAGCTATACAGAAAAAAAAATTTTTTGAACCAAAAAAATTGTAAGGAAGACCGAAGTTATTTTGGAGCAAGAAGAAATTTTCTTGGTTTAAAAAAATTTAATTTCGTTCAAGAAATTTTCAATCTTCCTTAAGATTTTCTTGATTTAAGAAAATTTACGCTTGACGCAAGACTTTTTTTCTGTGTAAGGAAATTTGAAATTAAAAATTTCCTAGATTAGAGTAAGCTTTTTTCTGTTCATAATCATATTAAATAATTCAAAGTAAAGTAAAAACAATGAGTACTGAAGATCATTACAAAAAAACCCTCTCAGTCTTGAAAATACTCTTATTTAGTCTTTGTAACCAGCGACCACGGAATGTTACAGTGTTCCAATTAACTCAAGAAACGAACAAAAAATATTTAACTTCTGATCTTGGGTTTCTCTATGTCCTTTGGTATTTAGAATGATAAAATTGATGATTTCGTTGACAAATTAAAGTCAACTCGACCTATTAGGAATTATTAAACCGAAAAGATTCGATCTTTCTATTCATTAAATACAAATATATCCATAAAAAAGCAGTTGGTGTAAATATTAAAGAGGCAACCTAATCCACGAGATCCTCTTTTATGAATCAATAAGAATGGCATTAAAGATTGACTGATCGGTGTGGCGTTGACTCGTCAACGGTTACTTTAGCAATAAGACAAGAAACACACCTGCAAAAATAAGAAATAAATAATGATATATACAAAATGATTAAATAAAAGACAAGAAAATAATGTTGAAACTGGCTTCGGGCTAAATGAAAACATAAAATGATCTCGCGCGGCTATTAATTGTCGCGGACCACCTTGGGACCGCGTCGTCACCCGCTGACTTTTTTTGTCAGTCGCCGGCAGTCGCGGCCATCTTGGTACCACCCGGCAACACAATGGAGGACTCTTCACTGCGAATAACCGAGTCGATCGGCCTCGCTACTACTTTTATCCTCAGACTCAGACTCAGTTATTTGCTACTATACACTAAATACATCTTACGTACAATTGGTGGTGGACATTGTTAACTTAAAACGTGTATGTATCTCCATAAGTTCCTTGCACACGTTAATCCTCCGGCACCGGCACCAGCGATTATGGAGTTTTGCGTCCTCTGTATGTAAAAAATTTTATACTGTCTAATTGATACTCAGAGATGCAGCCACACGTGTACTCTACAGCCACTTACAATCTTCATTCTCCATACACGTCTTTCCGTCTGTTATGCATGCCTATATACTTTGCTTTAATAATTTTTTGCTGGGAATAAGAAAAAATCCTTTTTGAAGGACATAATCTATGTTTGTCAAAGATTGAACTCTAAATTGTACTTTCTTTCAACTTCTCTTGATATGACAACAACTATACTGAAAAATACTACGCAGAAAGAAAAAAAGTCTTGAGTCAAGCGTATAAATTTTCTTAAATAAAGAAAATCTTTAGAAAGACTAAAAATTTTTTGAATAAAGTTAAAATTTCTTGAACGAAGTTAAATTTTTTTAAACCAAGAAAATTTTTTCTTGCTCCAAAATAACTTCGGTCTTCCTTATTATTTTCTTGGTTCGAGATATTTTTTTTTTCTGTGTACTTAATTCAGAGAAATATTTTTGATTTAAGAATAAAATTATTTTGAGGAGAATTTTTTTTCTTGATATTCGTTTTTTAAAATTAAAAAATTCTGTAGCTTAGATCAAGGTTACACTGATTTATTAAAAAAAAAAAGTGATAAGGAATTTGATCATTTTGAATCTAACAAAAAAACTCTTGAACTAAGAAATGGTTCATGGTCTAAATAAATTTTAATTAATTCTAGAATTTTTCTGCTTGATTAAAAATGATCAAACTCTTCAATGTAATGTTTTTGGTTCAAAATTTTTTCTCTAAAATCAATTCGTGCGATTTAATAAAATTTTCAGCTTGAAAACGCATTTCTCTTCAATTAAAAATAGTTTTATTTAGCTTCAAGAATTAAAAAAATAATAATTTGTTTAAAATCAAATAGAAAGATTTTTTTATTCTTAACTTAAGTCATTTTTATTTCATTCAATAATTTTTGTTCTCAAAATAATAAAATTCTTCAAGACAATTTTTATTGTTTAAGATATTTTTCGATCAAGTTTTATAATCTTTGATTTAATTTGTCAATTTATAAATTTAATTAAAATTGTATATCTCAAAATAATATTGAAATATCCAAGAGAATATTTTTCTTAAAGCAAGCATTAGATTTTTTTTCAGCGCAAAATTACTGCTAATGTCTAATTCAGAAAACACAGGATAAAGGATAAAGGAAGTAAGTGATTGAAGCAGGAAACTGAGTCGGTTTGTCTGGGCACTAAGAGACATCCAAAAATTAACTGACACGTACGAAGTACGAAGCAACCAAGTAGTTGTATTGCTACTGTTGTATAATATGTTGTTGAAACCGGAATCAGAGTGATGTGCGCTTGACCCCGCACGTGAGCCTTCACAAACCGCAAATTTATTGTACAAGTTATTTCTTCATGCATCTACTCTCAGGTTGGGTTATCCCTCTTAGGTCCCACACAGGACCCTATTGGGAAAAACCGAATAAAATTTTTTTAATTTTACGTTGGGATTTCCCATTTAGGTCCCACGCAGGGCCCTATCGAGAAAAACTGGATAAAAATTTTTATTTTTACGTTGGGATTGCCCAATTGGGAGCTAATTAGGCCCTGATAGGGATTTCCCAATTGGGCATGCCTCTTCGGGACCCAATCAGGTCCAGATGTATACGCTGGGTAATCCCGAAGTAATTTCTAGTCGAGATGTTGTTGAAACCGGAATCAGAGTGATGTGCGCTTGACACCGCACGTGAGCCTTCACAAGCCGCAAATTTATTGTACAAGTGTTATTATATTGTATTATATGTATAAATATTTAATTCCCGAATAAGAGAAATGAAACGAGCATACGTATATGCGTATGCGTGTTGTTGTTTATTATTATTTTATTGCTGTAGTAATAATTTAATGACTGAATGAAAATAATAAAAGAAACTAATAATTTTAAGTAATTTAGGAGCACCAGCGCGAAACTCCAACACGTATGTCATTTTTGCCACGCATTTCGCGTAATCGTGCGTTAACTACCCATGTGTAACCACTGTTTGAAACCCATCCATGTACGGACATTATTCACGGCATATGACTTTTTATGAATTATATACTCGAGTTTTAAAGTTTATGTGCATGAATTGGCGAAATTAAATGAATTATTCTGGTATTTGTTAAATTATATATTTTTACCCTGATCGTTTTTTGCAATTCATGGATGATACAATAAAAAATCCAGTTTGTAAAAAATGCAACACAATCCATTTGTGTGAAAAATGTAAAGGACTTATAATAAATTTTTACTTTCAGTAAAAAATTGGACTGATCAAAAAAAATTAACTTGATTTAAAAGAAAAAAATTTTGAGCTTATACAGAAAGAAAAAAAGTCTTGAGTCAAGCTTAAATTTTCTTAAATAAAGAAAATCTTAAGGAAGACTGAAAATTTCTTGAATAAAGTTAAAATTTCTTGAACAAAGTTAAATTTTTTTAAGCCAAAAAAATTTCTTCTTGCTCCAAAATCACTTCGGTCTTCCTTATAATTTTTTTGGTTCAAGATTTTTGATCCATGTGAGTTTTAATGTCATGTAGGATGTAAATAACATTTATATCACTTCATTTAAATTAAAATACGTTTTTATATCAAGATTTTTCTGGCATGCAGTTGCTCAAGCTAATGTCTAATGTCATATTATGAAGATGTGTCGTATCATTACTATACTTGAAAGACTGTATTTATCAACCTGCAAAACATAGCTGTATACTCGGTTCTTGGCTTGCGAGTATCGATACGCTCATTCATTATGTATATCTAGGAATTATACAAGGTGATGACTGATGGGGATCACGTAGAGCAAATGTGCACATCGAGAACATACATATATGCATTTAGTATGTTTGTATTTATGTATGTGTCTAGGAACACATATAACAAATGAGGTTGCAAACATCAGCCGTGCAAAGCAAATGGCCGTTCGACGACATCTACATACGTTGGATTAACTTCCGCTTGGGCGTCATCATGAAACACCGACACGCCTCACTCACTGATGTGCATTCTGCATAGGTTCGATTAGAGGGTACGTTGGTTTGTAGTATCTTTCATTACATTCTTTATTGTTATTTTAGTTATTAAATTATTAACTGCAAAAGAGTTATTATAAGTCTTAAGAAAATCCGTCAGGCAGGTCAGAAGTTATTAAATTTTTTTAATTTTCAACAGCTAAAATGGAATTCAATTTTATTGAATATAATTCAATGTTCAAAATTTTCTCGATATGTTTCTCCATCGATCATAATCATTACTATTACTTCAAAGCCATAGGACGTCGATACTGTTACCATAATAATAGAAGCAGTTCCCATAAATTATGGCCGTAGATCTCGTAAGTATTGAAGTAGTCATTCCAAAGCTGCATGTGATGATATTATATGAATCATAAACCTACAAGAAGCAATTCCCATAATTTTCTCTCCACATAGATTAATTACGTAGAAATATTAAGATGTTTCACTCGCTGCATGAGTATGTAAATATAAATAATTATCTTTATACATAATATATATGAATAGAAGTGTTTGTTTGCGTAAAGTCAAGGGCAATGATACTCGTTGCCAACAACTTCAACGCGCGGATTTTAACACGTGCAAACGACCACCGGTTCTCCAACAGCGATGGATAATAAATTGGTCAATATCCAGTAACTACTCGGTTAAAGGTTTGATATATAAGTAGTATTAGTATAACATACACCTACACGTTAGATGATCAGCAGTAAATAAATTGTGATTTTTTTTTTAGTTGGTTTGTAGTATCTTTCATTACATTCTTTATTGTTATTTTAGTTATTAAATTATTAACTGCAAAAGAGTTATTATAAGTCTTAAGAAAATCCGTCAGGCAGGTCAGAAGTTATTAAATTTTTTTAATTTTCAACAGCTAAAATGGAATTCAATTTTATTGAATATAATTCAATGTTCAAAATTTTCTCGATATGTTTCTCCATCGATCATAATCATTACTATTACTTCAAAGCCATAGGACGTCGATACTGTTACCATAATAATAGAAGCAGTTCCCATAAATTATGGCCGTAGATCTCGTAAGTATTGAAGTAGTCATTCCAAAGCTGCATGTGATGATATTATATGAATCATAAACCTACAAGAAGCAATTCCCATAATTTTCTCTCCACATAGATTAATTACGTAGAAATATTAAGATGTTTCACTCGCTGCATGAGTATGTAAATATAAATAATTATCTTTATACATAATATATATGAATAGAAGTGTTTGTTTGCGTAAAGTCAAGGGCAATGATACTCGTTGCCAACAACTTCAACGCGCGGATTTTAACACGTGCAAACGACCACCGGTTCTCCAACAGCGATGGATAATAAATTGGTCAATATCCAGTAACTACTCGGTTAAAGGTTTGATATATAAGTAGTATTAGTATAACATACACCTACACGTTAGATGATCAGCAGTAAATAAATTGTGATTTTTTTTTTAGATTGATAAACAATCATTTATGCTCACTACCTATATTTTTAAGTGAAAAATTGGAATGTGTGGTATGAACATTTTTGTAATTATTTACAAAATGTACATAAGCTTTTAAATTTCAGAGTGATAGAACAAAAGAGTGTGAAGATCGATTTGATTCGTACAACATGCGTGACTCAGAGCCTCTTTTACGTGCTCAATCCAAAAACTCGGCCCCTGATTTGCCACTGGTCTTTGTTCCAAGCGCGAATCCGGAAAGCGGTGCATCTATCACGAATACTATTATCATTCAATGTTTGTTGTAGCAGTACCAGTTTCTGCAATGGTACTCGCAAAAAATGGCTGTTGGAAGTATAGGTTTAACATTATATTTTGTCTATCCATATAATTTACAATTAAGAGATGCAGTGATAAAAAAAAACTAGTTGTTGTAATGTTGGATGGCTATTGATAATAATAGAAAATAATTAACTCGACGTTTTTGAATATTTCATAAATTAAGATTTTGTAATAACTTTTTTAATCATATTTCGGATATTAGCTTCCGTGAAGTGACAAAAACAAACTTCTTCTTGTTTGTAGTTATTTAAGCTTAAAGAAGCAGGAAATTAATAAATCAGTTGCAGCTTCTCCTTGAGTACATGATCCAGTCAAGTTTCATGTTTGTAAAAATTTTTCGTGAAATTCAATAATTTACACTGAAAAAAAATCCAGTGAAGTAAATGTTGATTTACTAACAAAATTTAACGATTTTGAGGTAAGAGGTGATGATAAATATTAGGACAGTAAAAAGGTTTATTAATAATATTTGTATGTAGACATTGAAAATGTTGGAAGGTTATGACGAGATTTAGTGGATGTAGGTCTTATCAAGGCACAAGGGAGGTCGCTGTTAACATCAGCTTAGTAGGTTCTGAATGTTAAGCCCCAATTCCGTTCGTGGGTGGCCGCAATGATTTCTTGAATCTTATCCTCCTTGGGATCTCGATAGTCGAGTAATTCTTGTGTTCCTGAGGTACAGGGCGAGCAAGACACATTTCTGACACCTCTGGGACTGGGTCCCGGTATGAATTTCACCGAGGGAATGATAACGATGAGAGAGGGTAAATGGGCTTGACTCAGGTCCCTCATAAGTGAAGAACCAAGCGAGCAAGTAACGAAGAAAGAGCTCGTTAAGCCGAAGAATAACGAGAGAGAAAGTAAAAGAAAAGGAAGAAGAAGAAGAGTTGTTGAGGACTGGGAAGTTGGCCTGAGTTGTGGATCAGGTCAGGCCCACCGTGAGGCCTCGAGCCAACCAGAGCCAAGAAGAGTTGTTCTTGTACACCCTCGTAGCCCCACCTCTGTTCCAGCAACCCGATCTTCTTGGCTCGATTCTGTCTTGCTTTTCTTTTGACTCTCTGGCTCCCTCTTTCTTCGTTCTCACTTCAACTAGTCCTGGATCTCTTTTGTTTATCTCCCTTATTTCCACTACTTCTTGTTCTAGCGGCAGCTTTGATCCCCCCCCCCCTTTATTCTTATAATTCAAGCTCTCCTCTCTCTTCATTCGTCTTCTGGAGTAGAGCGATATCCCTCTTCATCTGCCGTCTCTTGTTTTTTTATTCCTAAGCCTCAATGTGCAATGTCTACTTCTTTGTTGAGCATTGAAAAGAGAGAAGTAGAAGAGTTGCACTCGTTCAACATTTTTTTGGGACTCTCAAGTCTCTACCAAGAGAGTTAAATGAGAGCTGGAGACCTCTGGAGGCTGCCCACGAACCCTCGTGGGCTCATAATCGCCGAGGGGTTGCAAGTTTCTTCGAGTGTCGCTTGCATTTTTTCATCAGCTTCTCAAAATCCTTATGAATATGCGACTCTTAACGAGTTTCTTCAATTCACAGATTATTATTTTTTTTTTTTTTTAATTATTTTTCACCAGAACTAACGTTTGATCAAGTTTATCCCTCTGCTAAGTATCACAAGGGCTAGTTAAACCCTTTCTCAGATAAGGCGAACTTGAAATTTTTATTGAAATTAATTTTTTTTTTATTCCTCGCGGTATTTGCTAATGATAATTAGTCGGTCGTTTTATCGGACGAACGAAACAACCCGGAAATTCAATTTCGAATAATTGCCAGCTTTTAAGTTGCGATAATCGCTTGGTAACTGTGTGCAAAATAGCTTTTATGCTTTCCGCAGTTTGATTGCTCTAGTTAATTCATCAGTTTTAATTTTTACTCTTATGATATTTAGTGATATAAATGGTGCATCCATTGACGTATGATAGTCAAAGAACAATTAATTTGCCAATTATAAGTTGTACTGTTTTGTTGTGCGTTTGTATTGTATATAATGTATTACTGACTTTGTATTATACAATTTTTTCCGTATAATTGCTGTTTCTAGATATAATTATTATGAATATATGAATCTCTATTGATATGGGATAAGAGTAAATTATTGAAATAGAGTTATTTGGTAAAAAGAAAGTATGATAGTCAAAGAACAATTAATTTGCCAATTATAAGTTGTACTGTTTTGTTGTGCGTTTGTATTGTATATAATGTATTACTGACTTTGTATTTTACCATTTTTTCCGTATAATTGCTGTTTCTAGATATAATTATTATGAATATATGAATCTCTATTGATATGGGATACGAGTAAATTATTGAAATAGAGTTATTTGGTAAAAAGAAATCAATTTATTCAAATAATAACAATTGTTCATGTTAAAATTGTGTTTATTAAAATGTAACATCGAAGTTTATTTAAAATATCAGTAATTAGTTTCTATTCAATTAGAAGTTTTTATATGAAGGATCTTTTTATGCCTCAACTAAGTACAATAAGAATAAAAAAATAACCTGAGGCACATAGCGGTTGTCTGATGATCAATCAATTTCTCATATGACTCTTTATAATTTTAATAAAAATTAAAACTCTAGTTTTAATTGAACAAATTGAAAAAATTTTTATACAATGAAATTTTTATACAAAAACTTAAAAAAAAAATTATATTTGGAATTTCGTAAATTTCAAAATTTAAAATCATGAATCACTATTGCAAAACAATTTACTGTAAAATTATTTGTCAAGCTAACTCCAATTTTTTCATTCAATTAAAGTATTGTTAGTTGCAGTTAATTAAATCCAAAGAAAAATTCTTAATTAACGAAATTATTTTCTATTACTAAAAAAAAGGTTTAATTTAAAATTTTAACGTAAGTTTTTAATGAAATCTGTCGTTTTGATTAAATAACCTTTTGGCTAACAAAAAATTAAATAAAAGAAGAGCTTGTACACGTACACAATGTGTATTTAAAGTGCTATGTACACACGTATTCTCAGAGAATTCATATTATACTTCCTCTTTCACTTCCATTTTTCTTTTTCCCCGCCCTCAGTTGGCTTTTACACCAAGTAAAATCTACCCTACGTGGGCTCCTTACTCCCTCTGTCCCTAAGGCTGATCCGTGGAAAATAAACGACCACGACACCGGCAGTAGAAATGCAGAGAGAAAATTAATTAGCTTCTGCGCTGCCGAAAAAAGCGCGGGAGTTCAAAGGAAGTGGCGTTACTATTGCTCCCGTATATTCTTTATCTCTCTTTGCTTCTTTCTTTTTCTTTCAATGCAACTTCCGTACGAGGGTTGTACTATCTTTCTCTTTTTTTATTATTATAAATTCACTCTCGTTCATCATACGTTTGTCAAGCTAACTCCAATTTTTTCATTCAATTAAAGTATTGTTAGTTGCAGTTAATTAAATCCAAAGAAAAATTCTTAATTAACGAAATTATTTTCTATTACTAAAAAAAAGGTTTAATTTAAAATTTTAACGTAAGTTTTTAATGAAATCTGTCGTTTTGATTAAATAACCTTTTGGCTAACAAAAAATTAAATAAAAGAAGAGCTTGTACACGTACACAATGTGTATTTAAAGTGCTATGTACACACGTATTCTCAGAGAATTCATATTATACTTCCTCTTTCACTTCCATTTTTCTTTTTCCCCGCCCTCAGTTGGCTTTTACACCAAGTAAAATCTACCCTACGTGGGCTCCTTACTCCCTCTGTCCCTAAGGCTGATCCGTGGAAAATAAACGACCACGACACCGGCAGTAGAAATGCAGAGAGAAAATTAATTAGCTTCTGCGCTGCCGAAAAAAGCGCGGGAGTTCAAAGGAAGTGGCGTTACTATTGCTCCCGTATATTCTTTATCTCTCTTTGCTTCTTTCTTTTTCTTTCAATGCAACTTCCGTACGAGGGTTGTACTATCTTTCTCTTTTTTTATTATTATAAATTCACTCTCGTTCATCATACATAAGACTTAAAAATTTTTTTACTTTCATTTATCTGTCGGTACATATAGTTTACTCTTTCTAATAAATTTATGCTGTATGCATGACGATGTACTATCATATACATATACATAAAACTATAAATATATGCTCGAGCACGTTTACGCGAATAATTATTCTTAGAATAAATGTGTGCATTTTTAAGATCAATTTCGGTGTAAGCATAAAATATTTTACAGAAATGATTATTTTTTAAAAGCTGAAATTTTTCTTCAATATTTTTTCTTTTCATTAAATTATTGAGGACTGTATATGTAATATAAAATTTAAATGACAAGATCACGAGCACGACGAAAACACTTTAGCAATAATTTACAGGTAGCGATATATGTAATCGATAAAAATGAATTGGAAAGACAAAATGCGCGCGTTCCAACTCGGTGTATCGCAACGTGTGTGGCGACAACTCATCTTAGTATTTCTCCGGAGAGACTACAGTAACATAAATTTACATCCTCGCGCAGCCATCCACTCTTTCGCCCCAGATATGAGTTTAGAATATATGCTAATGCTAGATATGAAAATATACGATGGCTTTTTTACAGGGACATATAAAGCCTCACAATCTTTCAGCAAACAAAAAAAAAATTATTCTTACTCTGCATAATGTTTCCTGTAGTGTATTATGAATATATTGCTAACTTAGTTGCTCAGGTGTTTTTATGATCGGAAATTTCCTGTTAATAATTTTTTTATCCATGATTAACGTAATACTCTGTATGCCTGAATTTAAACTCAAAAAAATCATTAAAATTGCTTGATTAATAATTAAATTTTTTTTTTCAAAATTTTTAAATTTCGATCCACTATTTTTTGAAAAATTCATAAATTCATAAAATTCATCAATCAAATTTTTGATTTCTAATTAATACAAAAATCAATCGATCAATTATAAAAATCTAATCAAGTTTAGAACTTGTGAATAGCTCTAGTTTTTTCAAAGCGGATTTAATCTAGTCAATATGCATTCGAGAGTTATTAGATTTTTTTATTTCATAGTATTTATTTTTTTATGAATTTGAAATAGTGGAAAAAGAATTTGGTGAAAGGATTCATACCTATATAGTTTGAAAAGTATTGTCATAACAGTGTGTGAGCTTAACACAAGGCTAGAAAAACTTTTGTCTATATACTTTCACGGAAAAAAAAATTCCTTAGTTAGATTCGGTCAACAAAAGATTAAAAAAATTACAATGCTAAATAATATTTTATAATAAATAATTTAGAGGTAATTTTTGAAGTTTTAAATGTTATTTTATAATTTTAAAATGTACTTTTCACAAAATTTATCTAAAATCGTCATAATTAAAATTTAATGATATTTTAATGATTTGAACTTGTTATTCATTCGTTTTGGTAAATTTGTAATTAACATATTATAATTACATTTTCATAAATCGAGATTAAAAAATGCAAATAAACAATCAACGTTAAAATTTTACAATTTAAAATTATCTGACCGCAAATTCCAACTTTCAACTGCATATCTCCACGCTACCATAAAAAATTGACTGAACGAAGAAAACAAGTAGATTGCTGGTAAACGTTTTGTCTGCCGACTAGAATAAACTCTATTAATTTCTATGTTTCTCTTTTCTCTACGGATGAGAGCACGTGGTTAAGATTAGCCGGTGAGCAAATAGTCCGGGAGTACGCGTCTATACACATAGAATGTACAGTAGATATATATCGCATACAGATATAGAGATGGGAGTTATACGCTAAGCTTAGTTTCATCCTCTTTCGCGTTCCGCGGTGTCATCGTCAGAGGGCACTGTGGTTGACACAGAATGACACCCTCATTCCCTTTTCCCCTTTTCGAGTTGCCAAGTATAACCCCTTCCCTGATCGAGAAAGCATCCTCTATATCCTCTTACCCTCCTCGTCGGGATAACTGCAACGTCAACCCTCAACCCTCATCCCTCGAGCTACCTCCTTGCACCCCTGCTAAATTTTATTCAGTTTATTCTTATCATTCTCTTTATTAAGAGATACAAAATACATTTTATATTATTTAACTTACAACGTTTAAAATGGAGAATTTTTAAAAAGAAGTAACCTATCGATTTTTTTTTTTAAATAAATTGTCGACAGTTTTTAGGAGTTTTCATTTTCAAACTTTTTTTTTTTTTTTTTTTTTCCTTAGTAATTGTTTAAATGCAGGACTTTATCATTTCTCATCGGTAAAAAAATTGAAAAATTAATTAATTTATTCATTTAGTAGTCTTTTTAAAAGTATGATTTAAAAAATAAATTTTTTTCATTCAATTTAAATTTAAAAATCAAAATTAAAATTTATATAAATTTTGACATTTGACATTAAGAATTCAGAAATAGGCAATAATATTTTGACTGAAAAATTGTGAGACTATAATAAAAAAAAATAAGTTAATTTTTCAAATTATCCTTGCTAAAAAAATCAAAATAAAAAAAATGTTTTTTTAATTCAAATAATTCTTCAATCTAAATTTTTTTTTTCAATCCAAACTCGACTATTTTATTTCATTAAATTTTTGCATGGCTTTAGAAGCCCGCTTGAAAGTCTCTGAATCCGATCTCGAGCGTACTAAGCCCGAACTAAAGACTGGACCGAAATTTGCATCGCGAGTTCGGCTTTGACGGACTTCTGGCTCTCAAGTCTCGGTCAAAGCACACAGACACAAACATTTAACAGCATTAGTAGAGTCCGAGTGACGTCAAAATTTGTGATATGAAAAATTATTATTATTATTATTATTATTATTATTATTATATAACGTCGAAATCCGATAAATCCACTGAGACAGAGGATAATTCGAGATATTAGTACAGGACGTCCTTTAATAATTAACCGACTAGTAAATCCAGGAGGGTGGATTGTCATTATGACAGCGAGTCCTCGACGGATCACTGTCCCGTGTGTAATAATAGCTGTGATCGCTGGCTAATAAACTCATTGTTACGATTTAACATACTACACACCCGTCTAACGAAACCGTACAAACCATAAACGAATTATCTGTCTCAATTAAATATATATATCTGCAGAGTAATGAGCTAAAAAATGGTATATTAAAAATAAATAATTAAATCATTGAAGCATTGATCGTCTGTGGGCTACTTTACTTAAACTAGCTTAAAGCAATTTTCAATCACGCCATACTAAATTGTAAGTAGCCTCATTGGTCGTCTTTTACGTGTATCCTCTTACGCTGTTAGCTAGATTCGTGCTTGATTCTTCGTGGTAAACAACTCGCCTATTTACGACAACGGCGGCATGAGGGAAACGTTGATCGATTCAAATTAACGACACGCTTATACCCGTCTCGTTTATTCCTTTCAACTAAAATAGCCACTACTGTACACTCACAAGATATTGATGGCGACTCACTCTACGTTATAAAGCCCTTTTATTTTAAATAAAACGACAATTCTCATATAAATACGCAAAGTAATAAATTGTAACACGAAATACACACACACAATTAAATAACAAAAAAAGTTAAAGAACAAACAAGACATAACTAACGAGTCAAGAAAAAGTATAAAATACTCCTTGAAGAAAAAATATTTTTTCAATCCATGGTAAATTTTAGTTAGGTATTTTATTAACTTGAGATCATTAAAGTAAAAAAAAATTAGGAAAACGGTTCACCTTACACGGAAAAAAAAGGTGATGTAAAATTTGTATCACTGTAGACGCTAATTTTGTATCTAATGTATTATAACCTATACTTTACTATACTATGAAACAGCATTTTCTATACTAGTGAACCGATTATAGCATCACCTGACGTAAAATTTGTATCACTTTTTTTTCCGTGTAAAGGCCATCCCTGCAACTTCCCGCTAATACCATACCTGAGCGCTTAAAATTCTACTTATGACATTTTTGAGCTCAAAATATCCGGTCATGTTGGAATAGGTTTGACCTGTAAATCTCGGCTTGAAATTCAGGGGGTGGAGCGCAAAGAAAAGATAATGTGAAAAAGAGACAGTGAATTTACAGTGGGTATATTTTCCTTGGGAGCAACCAACCAAGATTTAAAATTTAAATTTTATTTGATTATATTTGAATTTAATTTCATTTTGTTGCTTGTTTCAACGACCAAGAGGGTGTGGAACTAATACATATATTGCAAACAGTTTCATGAATTTTGCTTATCATTAAATTAACAATTACTATTTTATTTTTATAAAATACTCCTTGAAGAAAAAATATTTTTTCAATCCATGGTAAATTTTAGTTAGGTATTTTATTAACTTGAGATCATTAAAGTAAAAAAAAATTAGGAAAACGGTTCACCTTACACGGAAAAAAAAGGTGATGTAAAATTTGTATCACTGTAGACGCTAATTTTGTATCTAATGTATTATAACCTATACTTTACTATACTATGAAACAGCATTTTCTATACTAGTGAACCGATTATAGCATCACCTGACGTAAAATTTGTATCACTTTTTTTTCCGTGTAAAGGCCATCCCTGCAACTTCCCGCTAATACCATACCTGAGCGCTTAAAATTCTACTTATGACATTTTTGAGCTCAAAATATAATTTATGTGATATTTTGAGCTCACTGAATTCGGAGAGACAATATTTTGATGCATTTGAGCTCTCCCAGCTCAAAAGTCTGATAGAAGTTCCATAGAACACTATTTTTCGATTTTTCAAATCGCAATAACCTTTGAATGGATCAACCGATTTTGACCGGACTAGCGGCGTTCGACGCGGTTTTTTGATGTTAAGAGCTGATTAGTTTTTGGGATTGATCGGTGAAGCTGTTTAAAAGTTATTCCAAGAAAACCACTTTTTGAAAAATTTTTTTTGTAGTTTTTTTGCAATTTCTCAAAATCTACTTGTCCAAATCGGTTCAAATTTTCAGGAAATCTAAGTTTGGTCAAGCTCTTTCGAATGGCCCCAACCACGATCAAATCGGTCAAGCCGTTCAAAAGTTATAAAAGGGTTACATACACACATACATATATACATACATACATACAGACATACGGACATCATCGCGGGAATAGTCAGGGAAGCTTCCTAGGACCTCAAAACGTTAAGATCTGATGAGAACTCGATTTTCGAAAAACGGGGTGAAACCAATAACTTCCCGATTTTTGAAAATTTTCAATCTTTTTAGCGGGAAGTTAAAAAAGCTTTTTTGTAAATTAAAAAATGGTATATTAAAAATAAATAATTAAATCATTGAAGCATTGATCGTCTGTGGGCTACTTTACTTAAACTAGCTTAAAGCAATTTTCAATCACGCCATACTAAATTGTAAGTAGCCTCATTGGTCGTCTTTTACGTGTATCCTCTTACGCTGTTAGCTAGATTCGTGCTTGATTCTTCGTGGTAAACAACTCGCCTATTTACGACAACGGCGGCATGAGGGAAACGTTGATCGATTCAAATTAACGACACGCTTATACCCGTCTCGTTTATTCCTTTCAACTAAAATAGCCACTACTGTACACTCACAAGATATTGATGGCGACTCACTCTACGTTATAAAGCCCTTTTATTTTAAATAAAACGACAATTCTCATATAAATACGCAAAGTAATAAATTGTAACACGAAATACACACACACAATTAAATAACGAAAAAAGTTAAAGAACAAACAAGACATAACTAACGAGTCAAGAAAAAGAAGAAGAAGCAGAAGAAGAAAGGAAACTTTTTTAAAAGGTGCCCAGATCATAAAAAGTGGATTTAGTTGGGAAAGAGTATGAGTAACAAGAGGTGCAAAGAATAGTTTGTATTGATAGTAAAAAATTAAAAAGGAAAAAAAAAATTGCGTGACCGATGTGGCAATTAGTGGGGTCGTTGCGCTGTGCTCGGACTCACGCACTGCGTGTGGGCAATGTGAGGAAGAAATTATACGCGTTGGCGTAACACTCGTGGTGTGCTCACGATGCCGACAAAGAAACCCAGCAGTCAATTTCTTTTTTATTTTCCATTTGCGGACAAGGACAATGGATATTTTTTCTTTACTGTGACAGTTTTAAATGAGAATTTACCTTATTCTACATCTACTTAACTATATTTTTCTTATATTTACCAATTCTTCGAGAAAGTACTTCAGACCTGTTTAACCAACTTTATTTGTTTGTTTATCCTCTCAAGTTATTGATGTACTAAAAAAGATTTTATGTTTTGTTGAAAGTGATGACTTTTAAGACAAAAAAAGTCATTACTATTTTCTTGTATCAACGATGAGTTGACTAAATTTATTTCTAAATAGTTTTTCTAATCGATTTTTTGTTCCTAAAGACGTTTACTTTCAACCTTGTGGATTATTTTTTGAAAATTCTTTTATTTACTCAACTTAAGTCCGTGTATTATTACTGGGAATTAGTTACAGATGTTGGCACTCACTTAAGATATTTGAGTGTCAAAAATTTTTTAATTTTTTCCTTAATAGAAGCCGTTGTTTGTTTAGGTTCGATTGTGTTGAAAATAATAATTCAAACTTTAGTACAAAAATAATGAATAATGAATTATAAAAAAAATTTTTATTGTGCACAATTTATAAAAGTAATACTTTTATACATCAATCCTGCTTGTATAGACAGTCAAAATAATATAATTTCAGAGCGATGTGGATTGGCAAGCAAAAACTAATTAGTTTCGACTGACTACAGACATTAATTAAAACTTTTAGTTTCAATTCAGGTGATATGAAAAATAGAGTGCGTGGAATTGGGCGAAATACGATTTTAGACTTTGAGTGAAGGCAGTCAACACTCACCCTTGATTAAAATCGTTTCGTTTCATCCCCTCTTATAGACAATACTAATAACGAGACAATTGCCATCATCATTAGCTTCTGTAATTTATTTGTAGAAAAATTTTTAAATGTCAAAAAAAAAATCAGGTTAATTCAATTTTTTAGGAAGAAATAATTAGACACAAACATTTTAGACTGTTTTAATTTTTTAGTTCAACACTAAAGAACTTATAGTGTATTGTTTTTGCTCCTTAAATTTTTTTGAGTGAAAAAATAAAATGAATAATTATAATAATTTCTTCACGGCTGAACAGTTTCAGATTTCTGAAGAATAATATTTATTTTTCTACAATTTTATTTATTCAAAATAAGTCAGCAGAATTATTGTCACGGCAGTAGTAATTGGATAAGCTCCGTTCTCCGTCTTAATAAGGACTTATATGCTAGTAGTGAGCAATTAAAACATCAGACAGTAATCAAACAAAGAATTAAAGTTGTTTATACAATACGATTTTAGACTTTGAGTGAAGGCAGTCAACACTCACCCTTGATTAAAATCGTTTCGTTTCATCCCCTCTTATAGACAATACTAATAACGAGACAATTGCCATCATCATTAGCTTCTGTAATTTATTTGTAGAAAAATTTTTAAATGTCAAAAAAAAAATCAGGTTAATTCAATTTTTTAGGAAGAAATAATTAGACACAAACATTTTAGACTGTTTTAATTTTTGAGTCTCAAGTGAAAAAATGTTAATTTTTAATGTTTTAAAAGTCCTCTCTAAATAGCAGCTCAAAAAAAATTTTTTAAGAGGTCGCTTCAAATTTTTTTAAAATTGAAAAATCGTCAAAAATCAAACTTTTTTTTCCATTCTTTTTCTCGTTACGAAATAATTTTAAGACAAAAAAAATTAAGTTTCTGAAAGTTCCAATTAAACATTCAAATTCTGAGAGGTCGCTCATAATTTTTGTTAATTTACTTGTGCATAACTTTAGATTTTTTCGAGCGACTTTTCAATATTCTAATTGAAATTCCTTACATTTTTTTTCATTTAGCACAATAATCGATAAAAATACAACATGGGATGAACTAAAAATCAAGGACAATATATAAATCATAATTTTTGTTTCTATCAATAATTTTATTCAATCAACTACAACATTACAACAATATTTCAATAAACTTTCTCATTAATTATGTCGCTTAGTTTTAAAATATAACCGATTTACTTAGATTAATATCATATATTATTTATTTAAAGTTTGTATTAATTTTTTTTTTTTTTTTTTTCATTACGGTATAATTTGATAAACCAAAAAAAATAAGTTTCAGTTCAAAATTAAAACTTTGAAAGTTCGCTCATAATTTTTTTGTCTTGAATTCATAAAAAAAAAGAAATTAGTTTTAAAAATCTCCAACAGATGGCGCATAATCGTTTAATCTGTTCGTAAATAGAGAGTTCAATTTTTTTACTCTTCTAAGGAGCTTATCTGACATTAGTTTTTAGTTTAATCAACTACTAAAAAAATAAAATGAATAATTATAATAATTTCTTCACGGCTGAACAGTTTCAGATTTCTGAAGAATAATATTTATTTTTCTACAATTTTATTTATTCAAAATAAGTCAGCAGAATTATTGTCACGGCAGTAGTAATTGGATAAGCTCCGTTCTCCGTCTTAATAAGGACTTATATGCTAGTAGTGAGCAATTAAAACATCAGACAGTAATCAAACAAAGAATTAAAGTTGTTTATACGTGTATAAACAATTGAACTCAAGACTTTGACAAAAACATTCACTCCTTTTATATATTTCTGCGTCATAATAAATAATGACATTCATCTCCTTGTTTATTATACTTTTGAAACATCTTCCTGGAACAATATGTTTGTAAATCTAAATTATTTAACGATTTACATTTTTAATTATCTTTTTTATTTATGCAAGCACTAGACTATCGTGGTGATTAAAACATCATTGGTACTCGAATTAAAATTGCAGCACACATAAGTCGGTGAAAAAAGTAACCTATGCTTGTGCGTATAATTGAAATTAAAAAGGTATCAGTAATTTAAAGATTTAAACTTTTAACGCCAGTTTTTTACTTTCTTGTCATCCCAACATGGGCTTGATGAATTAATATATATGTATTATGTATGTGTATAAATAAACGATGTGTTACCGAAACGTGAGCAAAATTTGTTGATCTAACAAGAAATTGAATGAAGAGATGCATGACTTGACGGATTTTCAACCCTCGGGACTTGATTAAGTGCTTAGCTGAGAGTCGAGGGCGGTCAAACCGCCTTCTAAAACACGCCCGTAACGGGACTATGAAAATTGCCTCAGTTAAATTGTAAATTAAACCATGAAAGGCTGAGTATTTTCCATGTATGATATATTCCTTCTAATTAACGTTTTTTACATTTTTTTTTTTTTTTTTTTTTTTTTTTCACAAGATAAACAGTTTAAAACTTACTCAACGTATAACATATACCACACTAAATCCAAGACCACCATGAAAGCTGGCCCTTTATGTGGTTACCGCCATTTTTGACTTGTCTTATATTAATTTAAGATAAAAGATTTTCTCAGGGTGACTTTTTTGCTTGATTAATTTTGAGTTAATACTCCTTTGTCTTTACGTACACAGAAAAAAAAAATTTTCTTGAACCAAAAAAATTGTAAGGAAGACCGAAGTGATTTTGAAGCAAGAAAAAATTTTTTTGGCTTAAAAAAATTTAAGTTCGTTGAAGAAATTTTAACTTCATTCAAGAAATTTTCAATCTTCCTTTTTTCTTGATTTAAAAAAATTTACGCTTGACTCAAGACTTTCTTTCTTTCTGTGCAGATAAAGATAAAAAGTTATAATTTTAATATCGATCTTAAACAACTAAAATTGTCAACAGAAATATAAATTTATCATCGATATCCTACAAATTAAAGGACACAAAGAATAGAATTGATTATTTGGATTAATAATAATTGTAGGTTTAAACATCTGCTCAAAGCAGGTGTGCTTCTTTGCAAAATTCTTTATGATCTTCGTTTCATAAGCATGTTTTATCTTAAGATTTTTTTGGTGTAAAAATTTTATGTTATTCTTCTTCTTATTATTATTATTTATTGCTTTTCGATCAACTTAATGCTTTAAATTTAAAGATATTT
Source organism: Cotesia vestalis (assembly GCA_000956155.1). Classification (NCBI taxonomy): domain Eukaryota; kingdom Metazoa; phylum Arthropoda; class Insecta; order Hymenoptera; family Braconidae; genus Cotesia; species Cotesia vestalis. The sequence continues at coordinate 117,147 of JZSA01000018.1, forward strand.
TACAATTTTCTTCCACTTCTGTGGAACTAAAAATTTATATCATGGATATCTTACCTTAAAAATATTTATATTTAACAAATAATATAAAACTTGAAGACTTTAAAAATTTAATATTTTAAAATCATTAGTTTTATTTTTGTATTAATAATTGTAAGTGTTTAGAAACATTAAAGAGATTTGTTACAAGCCAAATTTATTTAAGATAATTGAGAAATATTTATTTATATTCATAAATATACTCAAATAGGCTTATAGACAATTACGATACAATAATAATGTCACCGATCATTAATGGTACATTGAATATTCATTCATGTATGAAAGTGGATTGAAGAAACTAGAGATTAGTATTCTAACAATAGTATATATGAGAGAATAACATATTTCTTGTTTTTATGTTATTTATAATTAAAAATTTTAATTTGTATTTCAAATTTTTGATGAATTCATAAAATCACACTAATTTTTGGATTTAATTGAACTAATAGTACTTTTAGTAATAATCTGTAATATCATTTCACGTTCATTAATCAATACAACTGATGTGATATGATATTATGGTGAAATTTTTGAACGTGCAATTAATGATGGTATACGAAACCTCGTAGAATATAATTGAGGTAATAGTAAATAATCCTACTGGGTTCATTTGAACAGAGCTCGAGACAAATGTTGAAACTCATTAAAAAATTACCATTTTAGATGTAATAATTATACAAATTTAATTACATATAGTTTGAACATCAATTTTTAGATAAAAATTCTCTACAAAATTGAAAAATCATTGATTAATGATCATACAAAAGATTCACATAAAAAATAAAATTTTCTAATCCGTGATTGAAGATTTAAAAATAAACTGGCTCTTAGTAATAAAACAAAGCATCGTGTTGTCAAATCAACAACATTATCTCCAGTTTATCATCTATCAGAAGAAAAACAAATATTCATAAGATAATGTAACACATATAATATTTGACCTTCCGTTACTCGCAGTGTGAGAGCGCAGCGCTATGTGGAAGCAAGCTTGAAAGTTGATGAGAGCGAGTAAGACAGCTGAAAAATGTAGTGATGGATAGTTAACTTTTAATCTTTATACGATGATACAGATAGACTTGTTTGATATTATTTCACCGCTGGGATCATAAACACTAAAAAATATTGAATACGGTGGTTTGATTAATCTATGATTTGTTTGTTATTATTATACTTGCGCTTAGACATGATTATGATTGACCGCAGGACCACCGAGATTGCTGTTAACTGCCTTCCTGTGTTATAAAACTAATATATATATTTTTTCATTCGGGCCTGTTATTTTCATCTATTTTTAATTTTTCATCACTCTTTCGAATCAATCTTTAATGGCTTGTTACCCGGAAAGGTCAAATAGGAGGAGTTTTGTTTAACATTTACTAATCGTATTAGGTCTTGATCTATATGGATTGCCGATTTATTGTCGGAAAAAAAAATTTACTTGAGTTAAGTAAATAATTTTGAACTAGAAAAATTTTTAAATTAAAAAATTTTTATTGGTTTTAAATTTTACTTGATTTAATAATTTTTTGTCTTGATTCAAGTCAATAAAACTCTTTAAAATTATTTTTCTTGGTTCAAAAATTTTTCTTTTCATTCAAATTAATTTTTTTTTCAGTGTTCAATTGATCAAGGTATTGAATTTATCAAAAAACATTTTACAGTATCAAAAATCTTTGACAAATCCTATTATAATTCGTTCTCTCTTATATTATATTAAATAAAATTAAATAAAGTATACAAAATGAAAAATTAAAACCAAAAAATATTTTCTACAGAATTTAATAATGAAATTCAAACATAAATTAAATTATCAAGTAAAATTATACATACAAATATAAGCATTAAATATTTCAAAGACTCAAACTTTTATGATTCCCATAATGAAGACATAAAGTTTAACAACTAGAGTGCACTGTAATGTACGTATATATGAGTACCAACATTTGCAAGTAACAACATACCACAGCATATATATATATACATGTATACCAGTGAAGCAGGGTGAATCGTAGTACAATTTTAATGGTCACAGTGGCTACACACCCCCGCGATAAACTCTCCGGTAGTGATGCAATTCGCTACGGTGGTGTAGACTTAGGGTGATTCTAAACTGCACATATATTCGCATGTATCCCTCTCTTATTCACTTCTTGTTCCATCACCGAAGCACGTGCACTGAACTGAGCTATGTATCTATACGTTTAGTTGCGTGCAAGCATGCAACCGAGTTACGTCTACATGAAAACATTAAGCAGAATAAAAAGACGAGAGAGGTTCCACCAGTGATAGTAACCGATCCGATCCAGGTATTAACATAAGAAGAGCATAACCAATCATTCAGATCCGCTGAACACTATACGTGAGATCTCTATTACCATCAATCGAAATTATTTTTATAAATGCTTACAGTTTTTTTCAAACCTTTTAATGTAAAAAATTATGCAAATTTTTTAATTTTTAATTTATTACTTATTATTATGGAAATTGCACTAATTAATCCTCTCATACCGCATACCAAAGCTCAACTTTTTAGTTCAATTAATTTTATTTCATGCGAAAAAATTCTAGTTACCTTTTATAGTTCATCCTGGTCAATTTTATTCGCAACAGGTTAATAAAACATATGATTTTTTCACGGAATGTTATTTTTCAAAGGACATGAATAACGTATTCATTTCCTCTCTAATACAATATACTAAGATATTACGATAGGAGAGGAAAAATTTAGGGGATTTGAGACAGGCACGTGAAACCAGGGAAGATGCGATGTCACTGAGCGGAACCCAAACGTTGGCCGGAAGTAGTCCGGTCACGTGGCTTAGCCAACATGCAATTGTGTCCAGCATAATAAAGCATAGCATCGTATCGGTGCCTATAGCTCCTGCATTTTCTGTCTCTATTCCTCTTCCTCTTGTGCATTGTCTGGAAGCTATCGTCTCTATTCAATCGCGTGTATGTCGATGTACAGTACACCATCACTTTACAATTGTTAACATATAAGTATCTGTGTATATGTAATGTACAAATGTACGTGTATTTATGCTACTGCTCAATACAACTGGCTGGTAAAGTGAAGTAGCGTGGTTATATGTTGGACCTGTTGTGAGACGGTGAGGGCATCGGTTCTATTGCGCGAATATATGTGACATTGATTTATATCCTCGTGACGGATCGACTCCGACTCGAGAATGGAGCTTAAAGTCTCTCGATGGTTCAGCTTCACTTATTTATATGCATATATATCTTTACTCTTATCTAGATGACATCTGTCTGCATTCATTTTACACTGCAAAAACTCACAACAATTATTTTTATTTTTTATTGCATTAATTAACTTAATCAGTTGCTAATGTATTATTTTATAGGGGTACATAGAGTTGAGTAAAAAATTGTGTTTCGAAAGTAAACCTCAATTTTATGTAAGAAGGGTTTATTTAGAAAATTTGGTGCTTACTTTTAGTAATAATTCCGTATCAATCTGTTTTCATTTATCAAACTGTTAGATATAATTATAATTAAAACTTTTCATCGAAGTAATTTTCTTTGAGCTACACAAAAAAAAAAAAATTAATTTGAATCAAAAGAAAAATTCTTCAACCAAGAAAATAGTTTTGAAGAGTTTCATTGTCTTGGATCAAGACGAAAAATTTTTGAATAAAATAAAATTTATTTAAACCAATAAAAATTTTTCTACTCAAATCAAAAAGATGAAATTCTTCAAAATTATTTACTTGATTCAAGTAAATTTTTTTTTCTGTGTAGTTAATGATATTTTCAGCAGAAAGTTCAATTTTAAACGCTTTGATAAATTTATTTCCATTACATTGGTTATAAATAATATTTTATAATCGAACGATGACTGACGGTACTATGAAAAGTTCACTCTACTGTCGCTTGAATGCGTGAACTTTAAAAAAAATTGTAGTTTGACGTGTACTTCAGTTACTAATACAGCGTGTAGGAGTATCGTCCAAGTTCTATAAACTAGAGACTTAAAATTACATTTAGTGCATTTATAAATCGATTTTCTTTGATATTTAAAATAAAAACTACATCAAACTTATTAGTTATGAAAAATGTGTAAATGTTTAAACTTAAACGAAATTCGCTGACCAATATATTCGCAGTTTTAGAAAAAAGAGGGTCTCAATCTACACCCCAAACTAAAGGATCGGTTGAGCGCATAATTTTTATAAATGTATTATATTTTTCTGGTGTCTATGCACAGGTGCTTTATGCACCTCTATAGAATGTTTTACCAGAAGTAAAAATAAATAAATAAATAAAAAATAAATAAAATTATAAATATTTTTATTGAACTTTTTTAATTTAGCTACAAAGTTCTATCGGTTATGAAGCTGCAATTCAATTTTTATTCTGAAATCTTTATAATTCTTAAAGTAATTAATATTAAAAAATTCAAAAAACAGCTCTTTTAAAATATGAAAAGATACCTTTTTGAAAATCACCTCCTCAATTGTCCAAAAATACTAAGGAGATTTAATCTATTCCTGTCCTCTCTTATCCATGACAATAAACACCAACAAATTTTATAAATATCCAGAGTGTCGAAAGCTATCAACAGACACGTGGACATTACTCAGTAGTCTTTTGGTCCATCACGTTGCCTGACTTCCTCGGCGCTGAAATAAAAAGGAATAAAAATAGCCAGAGTGTTGTAGATTTTTATATTACACTATCAAAAGTACATAAATATAAACATGACATATTTAATAGTGAGCGATCGAAATGGTGAATGGTGAATAGTGAACCAATAGTGTAGGGTCCAAAGTTGATCATTCATCTCTCGCGTTGTTTCTCGGCTAAGATATTACGATAGGAGAGGAAAAATTTAGGGGATTTGAGACAGGCACGTGAAACCAGGGAAGATGCGATGTCACTGAGCGGAACCCAAACGTTGGCCGGAAGTAGTCCGGTCACGTGGCTTAGCCAACATGCAATTGTGTCCAGCATAATAAAGCATAGCATCGTATCGGTGCCTATAGCTCCTGCATTTTCTGTCTCTATTCCTCTTCCTCTTGTGCATTGTCTGGAAGCTATCGTCTCTATTCAATCGCGTGTATGTCGATGTACAGTACACCATCACTTTACAATTGTTAACATATAAGTATCTGTGTATATGTAATGTACAAATGTACGTGTATTTATGCTACTGCTCAATACAACTGGCTGGTAAAGTGAAGTAGCGTGGTTATATGTTGGACCTGTTGTGAGACGGTGAGGGCATCGGTTCTATTGCGCGAATATATGTGACATTGATTTATATCCTCGTGACGGATCGACTCCGACTCGAGAATGGAGCTTAAAGTCTCTCGATGGTTCAGCTTCACTTATTTATATGCATATATATCTTTACTCTTATCTAGATGACATCTGTCTGCATTCATTTTACACTGCAAAAACTCACAACAATTATTTTTATTTTTTATTGCATTAATTAACTTAATCAGTTGCTAATGTATTATTTTATAGGGGTACATAGAGTTGAGTAAAAAATTGTGTTTCGAAAGTAAACCTCAATTTTATGTAAGAAGGGTTTATTTAGAAAATTTGGTGCTTACTTTTAGTAATAATTCCGTATCAATCTGTTTTCATTTATCAAACTGTTAGATATAATTATAATTAAAACTTTTCATCGAAGTAATTTTCTTTGAGCTACACAAAAAAAAAAAAATTAATTTGAATCAAGAGAAAAATTTTTAAACCAAGAAAATAATTTTGAAGAGTTTCATTCTCTTGGACCAAGACGAAAAATTCTTGAATCAAGTAAAATTTATTTAAACCAATAAAAATTTTTCTACTCAAATCAAAAAGATGAAATTCTTCAAAATTATTTACTTGATTCAAGTAAATTTTTTTTTCTGTGTAGTTAATGATATTTTCAGCAGAAAGTTCAATTTTAAACGCTTTAATAAATTTATTTCCATTACATTGGTTATAAATAATATTTTATAATCGAACGATGACTGACGGTACTATGAAAAGTTCACTCTACTGTCGCTTGAATGCGTGAACTTTAAAAAAAATTGTAGTTTGACGTGTACTTCAGTTACTAATACAGCGTGTAGGAGTATCGTCCAAGTTCTATAAACTAGAGACTTAAAATTACATTTAGTGCATTTATAAATCGATTTTCTTTGATATTTAAAATAAAAACTACATCAAACTTATTAGTTATGAAAAATGTGTAAATGTTTAAACTTAAACGAAATTCGCTGACCAATATATTCGCAGTTTTAGAAAAAAGAGGGTCTCAATCTACACCCCAAACTAAAGGATCGGTTGAGCGCATCCCCTTGTCACCCTCTTTGTGTCATTATTTGTTAGCAATTTTCCAAGCTACCAGCGTACATACTGGCCGTAGACGACGCGTGCCAGTCTTTTCCTGTCTACATAACGTCGAACCTACAATGTTACTTGGCTGTCGTTATTGCGGTCATTGTCATTGTAATTCACGGGCAGCAATGATAGATAATGCAACGCGACTGCCGACTGGGGAACGTGTGCTTCCTATATAACATCATACTATTGAAGCCTACTATGAGCGTCAATCTCTGTCTCACATAACATTTATCATCGATTTTATTCTGGATACTTTATTGAGTTTCGTGATCGCTGTCATGGAAAATTTCGATATATTAGGATTAATTAAATATTAGACAAATTAATGGTTCATTGATTTATTATTTAACACTAAAATATATTAAAAATCAAATGGAATTAAAATCGGTGTCAAAAGTAATTAAATAAATTATTTTTTAACGATTTATATTTATAATTAAATATTATAATAAATAAAACTGACAATCTTGGGTAATTAAAAGATTGTATAATAATTTTTACCAAAAAATTATTATTATTTTTTATTATTCAAAAATAATTTTTATTCAATAAAAAAATTTTGGATTTTTACAATTATTTTCACTTAAAATTCATTAAAAATGATTTGAAAAAATTTTTAATTAAATTCGGATCCAAAAAGATTCTTATTAATAATTGTCACTTCAAAAATTTTTCCTCTAGCCAGAATTTTCAGGATGTTATATAATATTAAAAGATTTTTGAATAATTAATTTTTTACAGATAAAAAATTACCCGGGGCTATGAATGAACAATTTAATAACATGTAAGCTCCTGAGGCTAAATATATGTGAGTAGAAATATATACAGATGTATAAAATGTATATAAAGATCTCACAAAGTCGTATATTTTATTTTCAACAGAGAGAAGAGGAGCCAAATGTAATTGTAGGATAAATATTTTGATAAAATTAAGGAAAAGAATAAAAGCGTAATCCCTAAATGTGGAAGTATCAATGTCGAAGGGTCTGTAGAGTGGATGTCGTTTGTATGTGAATCTCTATATCAATACGGTATGCGTTGCTGGGGCATGGGTGCCCATGAGTAAGAAAAAAAGGGAGAGTCAAAATACACCAAGTGGTGAAGAGACGTAATCGGGGCGAGGATTCGTGTTTATTGACACAGGAAGTGATTGCTGTGCCCGTGGGGTAAAAGTCCCGAGGAGATTTCACAGTCTTGCCATCTCGCTCTTTTTATCGTCTCGACTCTCTACTCTCTTGAATCCATCACCTCGGGGGAAGAGGATGAGCACACGCGCGGGGTCCAACGCCGTCCTATATTTGCTGCGTAATCCCATGATAAATTACCAAACTACCATCGGATAGATAAGCTCTATTAATTTTGCATTATAAAGTGCGGTACTGAGGTTATGATGAGAGTGTCAAAAAGTTACGGAACATTCACTTTTCACCCTATTATTTATTCTTCATCTCGATCAAATTCTTTCACTTATCTTTGATAACTTATTAAATACTCAGTAATTTATAACAACCGATATTTTGATCATTACAATTCATCGTATTAAATTAAGAATTTTTTTTGGACAAAGTATAGTTAGTTCCGCGACTTTTGCTAGGTAGCGAGTGGCTAGAACTTCTCACACGCAGAGTGATAAAATAAAAATAATAAATTTTATTTGAAATACGATTAATTTAGCTTTTTACAAAAATTTTTTCCTAAAAATTAAACTGTTATTAAATTGCACATTTTTTTTTTGTTTTTAGCCTTTGAAAAAATTTAATAATGATTTCATGCAGAAATTAAAAACATTCGAAGCATATTTGGCTGAAAATTTGTCCTTTTACATTGAATTTTAAAATTTAGCCTAAATGGAAAAAAAAACATTAATGCATTACACCTCTGTGGATGAAATTACTGTGAAGAAAATTTACCACAAGTGATAATTGATAGTCAACGTTTATTCAAAGTCATCAGTATTAGTAAACTAATTATTTTCTTCGGTTAATATCAACTTACAAACATGATATTATTGATATCCACACATGATATTCTCGACAATAATTTCTCAGTAATTTTTTTTTTTTTTTTTTTAATAAAATGATACAGGACGTAATTATAGCAAGATAAAATGAAATCATCCAGGCTATAAATCGATCTTGATTCCATATAAATAAATTTATTTCCATTACATTGGTTATAAATAATATTTTATAATCGAACGATGACTGACGGTACTATGAAAAGTTCACTCTACTGTCGCTTGAATGCGTGAACTTTAAAAAAAATTGTAGTTTGACGTGTACTTCAGTTACTAATACAGCGTGTAGGAGTATCGTCCAAGTTCTATAAACTAGAGACTTAAAATTACATTTAGTGCATTTATAAATCGATTTTCTTTGATATTTAAAATAAAAACTACATCAAACTTATTAGTTATGAAAAATGTGTAAATGTTTAAACTTAAACGAAATTCGCTGACCAATATATTCGCAGTTTTAGAAAAAAGAGGGTCTCAATCTACACCCCAAACTAAAGGATCGGTTGAGCGCATCCCCTTGTCACCCTCTTTGTGTCATTATTTGTTAGCAATTTTCCAAGCTACCAGCGTACATACTGGCCGTAGACGACGCGTGCCAGTCTTTTCCTGTCTACATAACGTCGAACCTACAATGTTACTTGGCTGTCGTTATTGCGGTCATTGTCATTGTAATTCACGGGCAGCAATGATAGATAATGCAACGCGACTGCCGACTGGGGAACGTGTGCTTCCTATATAACATCATACTATTGAAGCCTACTATGAGCGTCAATCTCTGTCTCACATAACATTTATCATCGATTTTATTCTGGATACTTTATTGAGTTTCGTGATCGCTGTCATGGAAAATTTCGATATATTAGGATTAATTAAATATTAGACAAATTAATGGTTCATTGATTTATTATTTAACACTAAAATATATTAAAAATCAAATGGAATTAAAATCGGTGTCAAAAGTAATTAAATAAATTATTTTTTAACGATTTATATTTATAATTAAATATTATAATAAATAAAACTGACAATCTTGGGTAATTAAAAGATTTTATAATAATTTTTACCAAAAAAATTATTATTATTTTTTATTATTCAAAAATAATTTTTATTCAATAAAAAAATTTTGGATTTTTACAATTATTTTCACTTAAAATTCATTAAAAATGATTTGAAAAAATTTTTAATTAAATTCGGATCCAAAAAGATTCTTATTAATAATTGTCACTTCAAAAATTTTTCCTCTAGCCAGAATTTTCAGGATGTTATATAATATTAAAAGATTTTTGAATAATTAATTTTTTACAGATAAAAAATTACCCGGGGCTATGAATGAACAATTTAATAACATGTAAGCTCCTGAGGCTAAATATATGTGAGTAGAAATATATACAGATGTATAAAATGTATATAAAGATCTCACAAAGTCGTATATTTTATTTTCAACAGAGAGAAGAGGAGCCAAATGTAATTGTAGGATAAATATTTTGATAAAATTAAGGAAAAGAATAAAAGCGTAATCCCTAAATGTGGAAGTATCAATGTCGAAGGGTCTGTAGAGTGGATGTCGTTTGTATGTGAATCTCTATATCAATACGGTATGCGTTGCTGGGGCATGGGTGCCCATGAGTAAGAAAAAAAGGGAGAGTCAAAATACACCAAGTGGTGAAGAGACGTAATCGGGGCGAGGATTCGTGTTTATTGACACAGGAAGTGATTGCTGTGCCCGTGGGGTAAAAGTCCCGAGGAGATTTCACAGTCTTGCCATCTCGCTCTTTTTATCGTCTCGACTCTCTACTCTCTTGAATCCATCACCTCGGGGGAAGAGGATGAGCACACGCGCGGGGTCCAACGCCGTCCTATATTTGCTGCGTAATCCCATGATAAATTACCAAACTACCATCGGATAGATAAGCTCTATTAATTTTGCATTATAAAGTGCGGTACTGAGGTTATGATGAGAGTGTCAAAAAGTTACGGAACATTCACTTTTCACCCTATTATTTATTCTTCATCTCGATCAAATTCTTTCACTTATCTTTGATAACTTATTAAATACTCAGTAATTTATAACAACCGATATTTTGATCATTACAATTCATCGTATTAAATTAAGAATTTTTTTTGGACAAAGTATAGTTAGTTCCGCGACTTTTGCTAGGTAGCGAGTGGCTAGAACTTCTCACACGCAGAGTGATAAAATAAAAATAATAAATTTTATTTGAAATACGATTAATTTAGCTTTTTACAAAAATTTTTTCCTAAAAATTAAACTGTTATTAAATTGCACATTTTTTTTTTGTTTTTAGCCTTTGAAAAAATTTAATAATGATTTCATGCAGAAATTAAAAACATTCGAAGCATATTTGGCTGAAAATTTGTCCTTTTACATTGAATTTTAAAATTTAGCCTAAATGGAAAAAAAAACATTAATGCATTACACCTCTGTGGATGAAATTACTGTGAAGAAAATTTACCACAAGTGATAATTGATAGTCAACGTTTATTCAAAGTCATCAGTATTAGTAAACTAATTATTTTCTTCGGTTAATATCAACTTACAAACATGATATTATTGATATCCACACATGATATTCTCGACAATAATTTCTCAGTAATTTTTTTTTTTTTTTTTTAATAAAATGATACAGGACGTAATTATAGCAAGATAAAATGAAATCATCCAGGCTATAAATCGATCTTGATTCCATATAATTATCAGCATGAAAATAATATAAAAGATGAAACTTATTCATAAAAAAACAAAAGTATAAAATTATAATGAATGAGTTGTAAAAAAAATTGTTGTAAATGAACGTTACAGGAAAAGAGTATCTTCGTGATATACATACACATGTGTAATGAATAAAATAACATATGTGCATGGACAAAATGTGTGACTAAACTTTCTTCACTTGAGATATTTATTTGTCTTGTTGTTTTTTTTTTTTTTTTTTTTTTTTTTATTTTAACAAAGTCTGACTTTTCATAGGATCTGTATTTATTTGGCACATGTACCAACCACGATCAGTCTCTCGTACCTCTCGAATGTGCAGGAACCAGGTTCGATGGTCACTGTGGGTAACCCCGATCCTGTGGTTTTTGGTAATAACATGATTCGCGATTGTGAGAATCGTCTGAGTGTCAACTCGTAGCCATGCGACCTGAAACATTATTCCATTGTTTATTTATTCATTTTTTGTTTTTAAAGGGATTTACTTTATTATCGTGCATCAGTACACACAGCTATTCTTTCCGGCTTTACAAAGCTGCAGTAAAACACACCAAAATAACGAGAAACAAAGCTCCCGGTTATTGTTTGGCTATGAACAACGAAAAAGTTCACGTTCATAAACAGAAAGTTACAGACATTTTTCCCAGAATAAAATGTATCATGTATAATACTTTGGTGGTTGATATCTCTACCTGAAAAATAATAACCTCGCGAAAAAGTATGATGATACAACGACGGGTTTCATATTATTTTGTTTTGTATTTTTAAATATTTTATAGCTTTAAATTATGCGCCATGTTACTGACCTATTAATTGTATGAATAAAAAATAACGCTAATTTCAATTTCGATCGATATTGAATATTTATAAAATCAATAATTAAAAAATTAGCATTTCATCAGACATTTTATAAAATATTGAATAAATTTAATATTTGAAGCAGTACTTTTGATTCCAGCTAAAAAATATTCTTAGCCCTCTACTTTCTCCGAGTCTACAACAGATAAAATTATTTCCTGGAGTGTAAAGAAATTATCTTAAAAGGTCACATTAAACTAAATTAAAAAGTTGTCGAAAAATTATCTTTCATAAGTCATCGGGGTGATAAAATTTTTGGATAATCGATTGACGTTTTATAGTCAATTTCTTGTTTTAGTAAAATACAAATACACGTGTGTATAAAACAATTTATTTACACTGCTTTAGAATTTTTTAGTGAGTACTTTATTGAAAAACCTTCTATGAACTTTATGAAACTTGAAATTCGTGTAAAAAATCAAAGATAAAATGTGAACATATCTGTATTGATATTTTTTGAAAAATAAAATAATTACTTGGTAGATTGGAATGGATATGAAAGACAACAAAAGAATATAAATAAATGTATACATTTATTTCCAATAGTCAGCGGTAGCAGTGGGTCACTACCAATAAAATTTCCGATTGTACCGATATAAGTTTTATTGATTTTTTTTTTTTTTTTTTTTTTTTTTTTTTTTTTTAGATTGCAAGTGACCATCCGCTGTGTGTGCCTATATAATCATAAGAATGTTCGGTGACGCTGTAACGCGAAAAACCAGTTTTAAACTGCTTATTATCCACTGAAAACACCGCTTGATAAATTAATCGCTCAGAAAGAAGGATAGTTTTAAAGTCATCACGATATAAGCTCCAAATTACTGTGTTGAAGTATCAAAGTCATCTCCAACCAATTCATTAAACATTAACCCGTTTGTGGAACAAAAAATTTTTTATAGCTAATCTATTTTCACACTTGATCCAATAAATGGAATTTCATTGACTGGGTGATATTTAATGCAAAACTGGATGTGCTTTAGTTATAGTTACATCAAAGCTTTTAAGCGCATTAAATAAAAATTTCAATATCACCAATTTATTTAGGCAGTCGATCGAATTGTATTTTATCGTGATCAAATGCTGATATTTGACAATTACTGCCCATTAAATTCGATCAAAATTAAAAAATTTTCTTGATTATCTTTAAAGTTTTCCAAAAATTTAATAATTTTACAGAAATCGAACAAAATGAAAAATTTAAAGTTAAAATTTTTTAACTAACTTTTTTGAGAAAATAAACTCATCATTGCCCAAAAAACTTATAAATTTACAGTAAATTCTCTGTTCTTTATCACGCCACAATCTTCTGGATGCAACAAAAGTAAGTATGTAAATAATCCAGTGATATGATTAACAATGTCAGACAGTTAACGTATTCACACACGAAGGTATTGTTAGGAAAAATATAGAAGCATTACAAGTGAGTAATGCCCAAGTTATTTTGAGTGTGATTTTCATCAGCATAGCAGGAATACTTGGAGATCAAGACTAAGACACGTATGTGTTCGTTTATACATATACATGCATGTATGAACATACTACTATACCATACAAGTTATCTTGCAAACAACGCGCCACATCCTTGACACGTGTAAAGTCCTGAAGACGCCTACTGGTATCGCGCCAAGAGCCGGTTTTACGTCGTCTTATCTTAGCTTGACTTGATAAATTAATCGACATTAAGGGTCCATGTAACACACTAACGCATACACGTACACTGACACACTGAAAATATTGTTTTGTGATTTAAGATATTGCAAAAAGTTATCAATTGATGTACTAGTCTCAAGCGCCATCTGACCCATCTCGATTGCATCAATCTATCAACCCCAAAATTTTACTTCTTATCTTTATCTGTTTTTTTTTTTTTTTTTTAATAAAATGATACAGGACGTAATTATAGCAAGATAAAATGAAATCATCCAGGCTATAAATCGATCTTGATTCCATATAATTATCAGCATGAAAATAATATAAAAGATGAAACTTATTCATAAAAAAACAAAAGTATAAAATTATAATGAATGAGTTGTAAAAAAAATTGTTGTAAATGAACGTTACAGGAAAAGAGTATCTTCGTGATATACATACACATGTGTAATGAATAAAATAACATATGTGCATGGACAAAATGTGTGACTAAACTTTCTTCACTTGAGATATTTATTTGTCTTGTTGTTTTTTTTTTTTTTTTTTTTTTTTTTATTTTAACAAAAACACAGATGTGTTTATGAAACAATTGACGAGTAAAATTTATGAACTTACCCCCAGCTGCTACATAAAACATAAATAACGTCGAGTTGTAATTAAGTGTTCAATAGCTCTAATTAATTTAAACCAAAAAAAAATATAGAAAAACAAGTTTGTTTTTTTTTTTATGGAAAAGCGACATATATATCACAGAAGGCGTGCTTGTAACGGCAAAGCAGATGAGATCTCAAGCGACGTAGAAGTCTGACAGCATGGACGCGAACGGAACGACTTGAATTAGGAATGTGGGTTCGAAACTGACCGCGGCGACTTACATCTTTTTCCGCGCTTCGACGCATAAATAAAACGGCCACGGACAGTTTCGATGTGTGGGCCCTGCAACGGGTTTCAAGCGGTGAAGCGGCTCCGTCTAGGCGCCGCTCTTTTGTCTTAGCTAATAGAACACGCGTTCCTACGCGTCCCTTTCGTAAAAATGCCCGAAATGTCCAGTCGTATAATTCCCGCTTCACTGATCTTTCTTCGTCGTCTCTCTGTTTCACTTTTGCTTTTTGTCTCGCCTCTTCTTTCTACATTTTATTCTATATCTTATACTCCTTGTTATTATTTCATTTATTTATTTATTACTTTCATCAGTAGTGTTTTGTGTGTTACCTGCAAGCTAATGGAATCATAATCATTAATTCCAATTATTTGTTCAGTATGTACGCATTATTGTCCTGAATTATTGGCAATTTTGCTATCTTACACATCCTTATTCTTCATAAAAGAGTATTTATTTTGCACCACGCTGATATAAGAACTATCTTGATTCAAGAGAAATGATCTTGATCCAAGAAACTGATTTTAAAGACAACCGGTTGTTTTGCTTCAAGAATTTTTCGTATTGAATCTCATCATCTTGGTCGAAGAGACTATCTATCTGTGAAAAAGTGTTTTGATATAGCTTATGTGTCGATACAAGAATTAATATCGTCATAAATGCCCAAATATAATTCTTCAACCAACTTTCACAGAAAAAATATGTATGAAAAAATATAAATAAAGATTTACTACCGAAAATTGCAAAATTTTTTTTCACATATTACCAGATATCTCCAAAATATAAAAAAAAATTTTTAAAATTGTTCTTACACGTTTTCGACAAAAAAAAAATTAAATATGTAGCATATAAATTTTTTTCTACCTTTGTTTATATGTTTGTATCGATGTTTCCGTATATAAGCCTTCTACGGGGAGAAATAGTGTTTAAAATTTCTAACAGAGGGCGCATGGTCGTTAAATCGTCTCCATACTAAAGAGTTCATTTTAAAATCTTAAGTATTAAATTAAAAATTATTTTTAACTCTTTAAAATCTTCGTAATTTTGATTGAAAAATTATTTTCTTTATTAATTACAGTAAAAAATCTTTTAATAAAATAAATTTCTAGTTTACTAAAAATTTTTCTAGAAAAAAATTTAATCTATTGGTTCAAAAGTAAATTTCTTAAATAAAAAAATAGAACAAGTAGTTTGTTTTTTGAAGTTAAGTATCAAGTGTCATAATTAAACTTTCATCAATCCAAGCGCATTAAGAAAAATAACTTAAAATACTTTTTAAAACAAATATTTAAAAAATACCTGAGGCAGATTCCAACCAAGTAGAATTCTCACGTTTTAACTCGTTAATTAGTCATAGTTAGATAGAGAAAATTCATTTGGAATTTCTCCGGTCTCTATATAATATTCGAGCCGATTAGTCTTTTTGTAATATCATGAGAATGGTGTGGATACTGACGCAAGGGTAAGAATATGGGATGTTGTTTATACCATTTACTATTAAAAACACGAGGATAATTTTTTTCATAATTTACGACGCTTACTGTAAAGAAGAAACAAATGGTCCCAACCGAACTTTCTACAGTTCTTATTTCTTATTGTAAAGTATATACAGGTTTGTAGCATGCTTTGAGGCTTTAAAACTTACCGAAAAGACTGTGAAAAGTCTGATTAGGTGCTAGTTGTTGCGTCATTATCAGGCACGCGCTGTAAATTTAAAGAGAACCCGAGTCGAAATTTAGAGCCTGAATAGAACCCTTTAGTCCGAAATAGATCCGACTGAGAGCCTTGTAGTCCCATAGCTCCGATTTTGAACCCACAGGTCCGAACATTGACCCAGAGGTCCGATTTTGAACCCTCAAGTCCGTTTTTTAAAAAATTAAAAATAAAAAATTAAAAATTAGGTGCTAGTTGTTGCGTCATTATCAGGCACGCGCTGTAAATTTAAAGAGAAATTCTCTGCAAAGAATCTTAAGACGAAAGATCTATAATTACGAGTTTTAGTTTATTAAAATACGTTGTCTCGATGGAAGCTACTTTATCTTGTACATTAATTCTCAGCTTGAAATGACCTTTGGTATAGTTACGATTAAATGTCTTGCTGCTACCTGTATATCTTACCCTTCTCGGTCATACTTTCTCCTGAATTAACGAAAGGTATTTTTTTTTTAGAAAAATTAGAATTTTTACGCAATAATCGCTTATTCTAAATTTTTATAAAATTATTTGAAAATACTAGAGACGATCATGAAAAAGGTGAGTTTATTTTTGTTGATGTATTTAAAAAAAAAATGAGATTTTTTAAGCTTAAGTAAACTCATCAATCTTTTTTTTAACGAAGTAGATCGATGAAAGCTCATTTTACTTTTTAAACTCTTTTGATTCATACTTTTATGGACTGAAAAAATACTACTTGATTCATAAAAAATGTTTTTGATTAAAAAAATTATTTTGAAGAAAACCTTGTAGCTTTATTTAAGAATTTATTGTCTTGAACTTTCTGAAAATTTATTTTTGAGACTTTTCAAAATTTAATGGGTTAAATTTCTAGTAAGTTTGGATTTAGTCAAGCTTTTTCAATTCATGGTCGTGTTAAATATTCTTTATTAGCGCCACTCTTCAATAAATTGTTATCTGTTGAATGAATGCATGCACTATCTACAAATTGGATTATGTCAATAAAAAATTTCGTTGTAATGTGTAAAGAGCACTGCTCCCGATATTATTAGTTTCAATCGGAGTCTTCTGAATCTATCAGAGAGAGAGAGAGAGAGTGAGACAGAGAGGAAGAAATTTTTTCGTTTAGGGTGAAGAATGACGCAAGAATAAAAGCGAAACGGGAAGTATTCGGGGAGAAACTGGATCGAGGGAGAGATATTGTGATGAAGAAAAAAAATATGTACAGAAATACGGCGTGAGAGAGATGAGGATGGAGATACTGGGCAGAAGAGTAAGAGGATAAGAGTCGCGATGGGACGAATATAGAAAGGAGGAGGACGAGTAAGAGAGCAAAACGGAAAAGAGAATGAGAGGTCCTGGCGCCACTCTGGGCATACCACTTATTGCTTCTTTCTTCTTTTTATTCGCCTACTGTCCACGTTCTCTTGCTCTCAAGCTTATATGTATGTACGCAATCGTTCCTGAATTTCTATTCCACACTAATACACCGTCCACATCATCCAGCTCACGTTCTCCAGCTCGAGGTACGCCGTCTAACTTATTGTCTTATTATTGGACCACCTAGATGAGTGTAATACTTTTTTTGGTAATGCCCGTAACTGCAGAAAAGTTAAATATTTTTTTTTTATATTTAGAGCTTTTTTATATTAAAATTTCCAAAAAGCTCGAATTAAATTTCAATAAGAAAAGCTGACTGACTTTAAGGTAAATAATTTTGAATCAAAAAAATTATTTCTTCTCTTTCTCAAGATTTATAATCCAAGTTTGTATTGTCTTGATGCAATAATATTAGCTCTTTAATTGAAGAGAAAATATGTATGTATTTTTTTTTTAAATCAATAAAATTATTCGAGAGTTAAAATTGATTGAATCTAGAGTTAATTTTAATATTTTTAATTTATCATAAAATATTTTGATATTTTTTAAAGAAATAAAAATTCTTTTTATGAGTTAAAGTATCGTGGATCGTAAAATTAAAAAATTGCACAGAAAATTTTTAAACAATATTGAAAAAATTTTATCGAAAATATTTTTTTGGTAAATACAATAAAACTCTATCCATTAATTGAGTGATTTGATTAACGTAGCTACAAATGTAGTAATGATAAGGTGAAACTTGCACTTAAGAATAACATGTCAGGCATATCTGTTGGATTCTCTGTTGCCCGAATCCTCACGAAAACGATCACTTGAAGGATTCGTTAGACTTGCGGAATTCGTTGGACTTCTGAGAAGACGCTCTCGGCAGATCTCTGCGACTCCCTGGCATCTTCAATTCAAATATTCCAAATTCCGGAGCTCCCGAAGGAGAGAAATAAAAGGAGAAGGATAGATTTGAGGAATAAGAGACGGTGGAGGTAAGGAGCTAAACGACATTCGCCACGAGGCAATCGTGTCCAGAGAGTTACCAGTGAAAAAATTGCGCAATGTATGTAGTCGACTATATATACTATAGACCTTCTCTGCATCGAGAGCAATAAAATACCCAAAGCTCGGATATGTCCATGACAGAAGGGAAGAGTTAGGATGATGATGATGATGATGATGATGATGATGATGATGATGATGATGATGATGATGATGATGATGATGATGATGATGATGATGATGATGATGATGATGATGATGATGATGATGATGATGATGATGATGATGATGATGATGATAATGATGATGATGATGGTGTAGTCTACCGAGATTGGAATCGAGAGGTGGAAGAAATCGATCTGTAACTCGGTGAGACGTGAACCCGTCACTGATCTGAGAGCGATGAACCCAACTCTTGACGATAGTATCGAGACAAGTGGCAGATTGTATCGATAGACGTATCTACTTCTGGTTGCCTTGTGACTCTTGGGACTGGATCACCGCGATGCGATAGGATCCAGCAAACGATATCGTCTGAGATTCCCACGTCTGTTTAGTTGTTGGACATGTTTCTAGATACTTTAGACATCACCTATGGCTATGGTATCAATCAAAACAGTTTTGGTAAGGGCACTAGGATCATAGACCATGTTGTAAACACAAACATTCAGACAAACTCTAACAGTTGCTGAAGCATAACTTTGAAAAAGCTGTTTTAAATTATTCCAATAAAGACCCGGTAAAAAATTTTTATCATCAAATTCGACGATACTTTTAGGAAAAAACATTTTAATGAGTTGCTTTGAAACAATTTTTAATCAATAAATTGAAATATTTCACATTAAATGTTATAATTTGAGAAATTTCAACTTATATCAGAAACCCTTAATGGTAAGTTTTATATTTTTTTAAAGACTTGTTTCATCTTTTGATCATATTGTTAATATCTCATAACCCTTTTGAAATTTTTATTAGCATCAAAAATAGGATATATTTTTTTAGAAATTTTGTATCTTTTGAAGAAGTAATCAAAAAGTTTCAAAATTAATCAACAAAAGTAATTCAATCGATAAAAACTGTCGAAGAATTGTTTTTAAATCATAAATTTTTTTTTTTTTCAAAAAAGATTATGAAGATTATAAAAAATGTTGTTTCTTCAAAAAAGGGTTTAACCCAAATTTTGAGGTAATTTAACCTTAAAATTGATCACCATGAAGACTTGCCTACTTTGTTGAGTCATAACCACACCGAAAAAATCTAGTAAAACCCATTTGTCTCGTCACAGCAGATGATAAAAGAAGGTAAAATTGCATATGGCTGTTTGGATGAGTCGATACTGTAAGGTAAGGTAAAGTCGGCGTGAGCGAGCAGAGTTTCAGGGGTTTGGCAACACGTTAATGAGCTTGAAACAAAAGAATCCTCGGGTCTCTTGCTTGGTCCCAAAGCAATCCTCATGACCGCCTGTTGTGCCGGGTAACTGCGGGGGGTTGCTGGCGCCATGAGCTGTCATCACGTGTCGAACGCCAGGCTATGATATCCAGGTATACACAAAAGAGATGGAGATGGAATCCTCTTTTAGTTCTTCACCCGGCTTTTCTCTAGCAACCCTTACGACCCCATATAGCGCGCAAATCTCAAATCTACCCTTTAAGTCTTCACATACTTACAAAACGCAGTACATGTAGTTGAGCATGGCAAACTCCTCGTCAAATGCCCCCCTTTAAACCAAACCAAAAATTAGACGCATTTGTTTGCGATCTTTCAGCAAGATACCAAAGACCAAAGACCCTAATACACGATATCTGTCCTTCGAAGATCGAATTCAGCCTCAGGGACTCAACTTCGCGATCGATCATATCATAAGCACATTCCTCCCGCGTTTTTCGTTATTCTTTTATTATTTTATTATTTATTTGTTTTTTTACTTTCGACTCAATTTCAATAATCCCAGCAAATTAACCTCCAGCCCCCAGTCCGTATCAAAGCTTACATACGTACAGTATATAGGAATAGGTTATGTCTCGAGCAAGGAGCAAGGAGCTATCATTACAGCAATCTCGTCTCAACGTAGAGTTTCTTTCTCACACACAAATATCACCACTTACGTCCACAGTAACGCACATGCATCCACACAATTCAAGAATAATATCCATATACTCACATGTTATGTGTGTTTATAGGCTTGTTAGTACATAACATTATATGTTGCTACAGAGCGTTCAGCGCCCGGATTCAACAAAAATTACATTTCCATCATGATCACGCTACATGCCGTTAAAACTTGCGCTGTTCACCAGTCTGGTTAAAACATCTACTAGCACACATATGTGTACTATACCTGCTCGTGAAAAATTGTTCTAATGTGACCTAATCTGATTTGACATGCCCATATAATTTTTTTAAACTAAAAACAAATGTCAGATAAGCTCCCCAGAAGAGAAAAAAAATTTATTTCATAACTTAACAAAATTAAATCTCTTATAAAGAGACGATTCAGCGATCATGCTCCATCTGTCGGAAATTTTCAACACTTTCCTTAGCCGAAAAATTTTGTATGGGCATAAATGATCATATCAGCTCAATTATAGTCAATTTTCATGATATCAAATTTTTTTATGTGGCAATAAATAGATAACTTGTAGAAAACTTTTGTGATATGACTAGATCAGGTCACATACGGCCATATGAGGGTCACATATTAAAATTTTTTTACCGATAAATAGACGTAATGTGATTAAATAAAATTGGGTTTCAGTTTCGTGGCACAAGCGTAAACTCGAAACATTACTGACGATAGTTATTCCCTTCTTATCCCCATGGTCAGGAATTTGCCGATCGACGATGGACCACACACGCTGGGGCTATATATACAACACACACATGGAAGCGTGATGTGCCACAGTACTGAAGGCTCTTTCCATTTTCATCGTTTTTGTGGCTTGTTATGAATATACACGGACTTGGTGATTGTTTGGATGTGAACTAACTAGCTAGCCTCGGTTGCTGATGACAGGTGAATGGTGGATCCTCTTGTTTGTTTGTTTACCCGAGAAAGAGTTAAGACATTCACTGCGTATTGTCCAGTCTAAGTGAACACACAAAACACTAACTGATTTCTGTAAATTTTTGGGTATTTTTGTCTAGTCTAGTGTTACTCATTGATCATTGAAATGATGTAAGAACTAAGAGTTAAAAGGAAGATATTCTGGTGATGCACATGGCGGATGACGAAGTGGTGGGTGTGCTTTGGTTGGCGCGAACTTGATGGATCTTTATGTCGTTCAGCTTTGCCAAGCGTTGGTATTGTTATTATTTACTCAGAGGATTTATTCTCAGCAATGTAATGCTTTGTGAGATGCCAGCCCCGAGGCACTCACTGAAGGCTATTTTTCATTCTTTTTTATCTTACAAATGCAGCGAATTGAAAACGAATGGAAGAAATATAACAATAATAGTCGTAATAACAACAACAACATTTATAAGTGGAGTAGATAGATTGTCCAACTGATTTTAAGCAAATTTTAAAGTATTATATGCCTATGTTTGAAAATAGGTAAAGCGTATCGTTTACCTGAATGTAAATTAAAAAGAGTAACGGAAGATGAAGAAGAAATTTGTCTTAGGGATCAAGTCCCGTCACGGTCATCCAATTTCAGAATCTAGAACTGTAACTACAAACATTTTCCGGCATTGTCGGTCGAAAGGTACAGTAGAGGGTAGATCTATCGTCAATCAAACAATGAGACTACACTTCATATGTGTGGATATATGTATTTGTATCGCGAGAAGCAAACTCTTGTACCGCCAAAACACCAATTGGATTAAATGTATCCATTACCTATTGTCATGCTTTCATGACGACTGCCGGTGGCGTCTCATTTCTCCCCTCGGGCCTTTTTCCTTACCGACTTGTTGTGTATGTGCGTTCGCCTCGTGGCTAACTACTTTCCAGATTTAGTTTATCCTGTCGGCGCCTTTCTATACCACCAAAATCTTCAATGTAACTCGCAAATATGACAACGCTTAACTTGAGATGTACTATTAGAGGAAAGGTTGTCAATAGATCTTATCGAGTTAAACCGTTTACCGATGTCCATCTTCTATAACGAGGACTCAATACCCAATTTATACGCTCTTTTGAATATTGTCAATGCTCTGATGTATAATGAGACTCGACACATTTATATCGGCGAATTCTTTTTATGTTATTAAATATTCACTCTTTCTGTTTTTTTTCTTTAATCACTTTATTTGTTTTATTTAAAAACTATCCATGAATTTTTTTATTTCTTCATCGAGTCTCAAAGAAATGAAGAAAGGTAAAGAGAAAATCTCGCAGCTTTCAGTAATAATTTTAATTTATTGTTTTAATTCTTATGAATTAAATATATAATTTTAATATGCTGGGTATAGAAATTTTGTCAAAGTATCGTAAAATTTTTTTTAATACTTTGTAATGACACTACTCCCGTTTTTTTGTAAAATTGACTTTGTAAAAAAAACTCAACATTTCTTGGTAAAATCAATTGATAAAATTTAAAATTTTAATTACGCAGATACGATGTAAATATGTGTATTTGTTTCAAAAAATTTCCAACTTAGAAAATAATTTATAATAATTAACCAAAAAAATTTTTTACTCCATTTGAACAAGGGAAATTTTTTTGGTTGGAAATTTTTTCTCTTAAATTAAATGAATTTTTCCATTAATATAGTTTGCGATGAAATGAAATTTTTTAATTGTTTTAGTTACAATTAATCCTAATTTTTAAAACAGATGGTAAAAAAATTAAAAAAGAAACTTTTTTTTGAGCTTTGCTGCAAAACGAATAAAAAAAAATTTTTTATTCAATAAATTACACTAGTTTTATCGATCATACATTACCTCCAAAGCTCCATAACGACTTAGACAAATAATTACATCAATAAAATAGCCACAGAATAACGTCGTTCTCATAGAAAAATGGTTGCTAGATTTACTTGGCAGCAAGCTTCCCTAGACCAGCGAAGCTTGAAAAAAGCCAGATACAGAGGAAAGAGTGCGGTGTTGGAAACAAAAAATCCAGTTAAACGTTTACAGCCGAAGCAACCCTAAAACGGTGATATTGCAGCAGTAGCGAGAGTATTAATGCGCAATGTTTAGAAAACGTTCCACCTTTCGAACAAAAAGTTTGGCTCGTTGAATTCTAAGACAAGTGGAAAGAAGAGCGGCACTCGATGGTAAATAACTAAAATACATGGGCTACTCAAGAGAAAAGTATAAATGCAGACGCAGGCTATAACCAAACCAAAGGTAAAAATAAAAACTGTTGGTAAGAAGCTCTGATGGTTTAAGCTGTTCCTATTCCTTACCAAAGGGAATAGAACCCAGTTGTGGGTATTGTGCAAATCAAATTACCCCTGAAATGCCAGAAAGATAAATAATTTTAAAGCAGAGTGAGATGAACGAAACATCCACGGATATTTTTTCCTCGTCATACGCAAGCAAAGATCATCCTGTTAAACGGATCCTAAAGCTCTGTGAACATGAACAAGTATAGGTATTTGTTCCTGCGGCAATGTATACGACTACAACTACGACTACGGCGTCCAATCTGCCACCGATGCCCTCACTTTTAACAATTCCTTCCTTCACGTTAGTTTCTCTTGTATCTTACGCCCGGTGAATCGTCTCTTCGAAATTTTTTTCCGCGGTGTTGTTTCCTCATTCTCCCTCGTAACTTATTTCTTTATTTCTTTCTTTAGTTTTTTTTTTTTTTTTTTTTTTTTTAA